>MDKH01033607.1:0-55574 GCA_005239495.1 Nicotiana undulata | reverse complement strand
GACTCGTTCCATTAACCTAATAAGGCAAGGGAGGAACAATTATCAGGGGATCGGGGCGCTAACCCTCCAAAACGACCGGCCAAGTCGTTACATTTGTAAAAGTGAGATTTAGACCTCAAATTGAGGTCAGATTCCGAAACTAATCACATAACCAGCCTCAGGGGTGAATGGGTAATCAGGTTTCGGTCCGAATCTCGAGTTTTGACAAAGCGAGCTCGGGGTTGACTTTTGTTGACTTTTTGGGAAAGGGCGTAAAATCTTAACTTTATATATTGAAATTGATTTTCCTAACTTTATGTATTGTAATTTATTGCTTGGATCAGACATCTGACGGAGACTTGAGGTACAATTTAGAAATTACAATACATAAAGTTAGGAAAATGCTAGGAAAATCCATTACAATACATAAAGTTAAGATCTTTACACTCTTCCCAAAAAATCAACCAAAGTCAACCCCGGGACCGCTGGGTCAAAACCTGAGGTTCGGTCCAAATACCAATTACCCATTCAACCCTGACCCCGATTATGTAATTAGTTTCGACTAAATCCTAAATTTACAAAAACCATCAATTCTTCCCTAATCCCTAATTTTCTACCATGAAAGAACATAGATTAAGGTTAGAAATTAGTGGGTGGTGATGAAATAGAAGAAAATAAGTTAAAGTACACTAACCTATGAAAGGGTGATGAAATGTGTCTTCCAAATCACCTCTAGGCCGAGCTCTACCGAAAAGATGGTGAAAAATGGGTAAAATATCGTGTTTGAAATATTTTAAAGTCTAGGCGTAAGTTGTTCATCGCGTTCGCGAGACACCTGACGCGATCGCTACGCAACAGCGGCCAAAGGCCTACGCGTTCGCAGGGGGATGCACACGTTCGCGATGGTCTATCTCCCTGGCCATCGCGTTCGCGAGCCATGTCTCGCGTTCGCGTAGAGCAAACCCCGGATTCCCTCCTACGCCCCTTACTTTTCGTGTTCGCGTAATGCTGGTCGCGTCCGCGAAGGGTGAACTCACCTCAGCTTTGCGTTTGCGTACACAGCCTCACGTTCGCATAGAGAAAACCTCTCAGCCTAGTTTACTCTTTGCGATCACGGGAGAATCTTTGCGATCGCGGGAGAATCTTCGCGATCACGAAGAAGAACACACCAAGTTCAACATACTCAAAAAAACCAGCGTATTTTTCTAAGTTCCAATGGTCTGTAGCCTATCCGAATTTCACCCGAGCCCCTCAGGATCCAAACATGCACACAATTGTAAATACATCATACAAACTCACTTGCGCAATCAAAATATTAAAATTACACCTAGAATTATGAACCAGACACCAAAATAAAAAATTCTCAATGAAACTTATGAACATGCAATTTCTTAACTTGAATCGAAATCGGAACCCGATAACAACAAAGTCAACCTACGGTCAAACTTAAGAATCCTTTAAACCTTTAAATTGCTAGTTTTCATCAAATTACGTTAATTCAAGTTAGGGACTTGCTAATTCGATTTCGGGCATACGCCCAAGTCCCAAATCACGATACATACCCATCAAGACCGTCAAACACATATCTGGGTCCATTTACACAAAATATTGGCCGTAGTCAACTCAAATGAGTTTTAAGCCACGATTTCACATTTTATTCAGCTTGCTCATAAAAACATTCCGAAAAAGACACAGACTATGCACGTAAATCGATAAAGGCTAAACGGAACTATTCACGGTCTCAGAACAAAAAAATGAAGGGTAGTACTATAAATGATTTATCGGGTCATCACATTCTCCACGTCTAAAACAAACATTCGTCCTCGAACGGACATAGAAAGGTAACTAGACTGGTGAAAAGGTGTGGATATCTACTCCGCATGTTCGACTCGGACTCCCATGTGGCTGCCTCGATCGACTGACCTCTCCACTGCACTCAAACTGAAGGATAACTCGTAGACCTGAACTGCCGGACCTACCGAGCTAGAATAGCCACTAGCTCCTCCTCATAAGTCAAATCCTTGTCCAATTGGACTGAGCTAAAATCTAACACATGGGACGGATCACTGTGATACTTTTGGAGAATGGACACATGGAACACCGGATGGACTGCTGATAAACTAGGTTGAAATGCAAGCTTGTAGGCCATCTCACCCACTCTCTCAAAAATCTAGAAGGGTCCGATATACCTAGGGCTCAACTTTCCCTTATTTTCGAACCTCATTACACCCTTCATGGGTGAAACCCGGAGCAATTCCCTCTCTCTAACCATAAATGCAACATCACGAACTCTACGGCCGACATAACTCTTTTTCCTAGACTGACCGATGCAAAGTTGATCCTGAATAATCTTGACCTTATCCAAAGCATCCTGTACCAAATCTGTACCCAACAACCGAGCCTCCCATGGCTCGAACCACCCAACTGGTGAACGACACTGCTTCCTTATAATGCCTCATAGAGAGCCATCTAAATGCTCGACTAATAGCTATTGTTGTAGGAAAACTTCGCAAGCGATAAGAATTGATCCCAAGAACCCCCAAAATTCATATTGCAAGCATGAAGCATATCCTCCAATATTTGAATAGTGCACTCGGTCTGTCCGTCCGACTAGGGATGAAATGTTGTACTAACTCAACCTGCATGCCCAAATCACACTGTATGGAGACAAGAACACCTTGAAGACGGACGATATCGCGCATGTAGATCTTAGCTAACTGCTCTGAATTATAGGTAACTGCTACTGGAATGAAATGTGCAGACTTGGTCAACCTGTCCATAATGACCCATATCGCGTCGAAATTCTTCTGAGTCCGTGAGAGTCTAACAAGAAAATCCATAGTTATACATTCACACTTCCACTCAGGAATCTCTAGCCTCTGAAGCAAACCACCATGCCTCAGATGCGCGTACTTTACTTACTGACAATTTAGACACCGAGCTACATGTGCAACTATATCCTTCTTCATCCTCCTCCACCAATAATGTTGCCGCAACTCCTGATACATCTTGGATGCACCCAGATGAATAGAATACCAGGAACTGTGGGCCTCCTTAAGAATTAACTCATAAAGCCCATCCATATTGAACACAAGAATACCACTCTGCATCCGCAAAACCCCATAATCCCCGACAGTAACCTGCTTGGCACCACCGTGTCGTACTGTGTCCTTAAGGAAAAGCAAATGCGGATCATCATACATACGCTCTCTGTTGCACTCAGACAAGGAAGACTGAGCAACTGCGCAAGCTAGAACATGGATAGGCTCTGAAACATCTAACCTCACGAACTGATTGGCCATAGCCTAACCATCTACAACAAGCGGCCTCTCACCAACGGGAATATACACAAGGCTACCCATACTCACAACCTTTTTATTCAAGGAATTAACCACCACATTGGCCTTTCCAGGATGATATAAATTTGTGATATCATAGTCTTTCAATAACTCCAACCACCTCCTCTGCCTCAAGTTGAGATCCTAATCTTGGGGACATCGGATACCCTAATCTTCAATTGATGGTAGCCAGACCTAAAATCAATCTTTGAAAACAACTTGGCACCCTGAAGTTGATCAAATAAGTCATCAATCCTCGACAACGGATACTTGTTTTGATCATGACTTTGTTCAACTTTCGATAGTCTATACACATCCTCATCGAACCATCTTTCTTCCTCACAAACAACACGGTCGCACACCAGGGCGAGACACTAGGTATAATGAATCCATTGTCAAGCAAATCTTGCAACTGCTCCTTCAAATTCATCAACTCCGGCGGGGCCATATGGTATGGTGAAATAGAAATGAGCTGAGTGCTCGGAGCCAAATCAATACAGAAGGAAATATCTGTGTCGGGTGGCATCCTTGACAAATCTACAGGAAATACCTATGAAACTCACACAGAACTAGTATAGAATCTATGGAAAGAACTTCCTCACTCGAATCACTAACATAGTCAAAATAAGCTAGACATCCCTTCTCGATCATCCGTCGAGCATTCACATAAGAAGTAACCCTGCTGGTAGAATGGTCAGGAGTCCCTCAAAAATCTAATTGAGGAAACCTGGCATGTCTAAGGTCACCGTCTTGGCGTGATAATCTAATATAGCATGATAAGCTGATAATCAATCCATACCCAAGATAACATCAAAATATACCCTATTAAGAAGTATAAGATCTACGCTAGTCTTAGGACTCCCAAGAGTAATCATACACGAGCAATAGACACGATCTACAACAATAGAATATCCCACAGGCATGGACACATGCACAGGAGCACTCAAAGAATCACGAGACACAACTAGATACGAAGCAAAATAGGATGACATGTAGGAATAAGTAGAGCACAAATCGAATAGAATTGATGCATCTCTATGCCAAACTGGAGCAATACATGTGATAACGACGTCAGATAACTCGGCCTCAAGCCTAGTTGGGAAAGCATAAAATATGGGCTGGGCCCCACCACTCTGACCTACGTCTTTGGGACGACCACTGGCTGACTGGCATCCACCTCTAACGGCCTGACCTCTACCTCTAACGGCTTGACCTGTACCTTGGCAGTTTGACCCTTGCCTCTAGCTGGATGAGTGGGCGATGAAGCAACCAGTGCCAGAACCATGGCACGAGAACTCTGCTGTGGCATGTTTCTCAACAATCTCAGACAAAACCTCCTGATATGATGGGTACCCCCACACTCAAAGCACCTATCCTGTTGTTGTGGCTGCTGAAGTTGAAAATGACCCAAACGTGTCGGATAACGACGGTGATAACTTTGGATTGGATGTGCATTGATAGGAGTTGATAGTGCACTGTAGGCTGGTTGCCCAAAATGAGATACATAAGAACCACAACTCCGTGAAGCACTATGAGATGCCCGTAGCGCTGACTGAAATGGCCTGGGAGGATGGACTCTACAAAAAGTACCCTTGCCTCCAGACGAGGCACCATTGAAACCAAAAAAACTACGAAGCCCCTTATCAAACACTGACGCCCTCTCCTAAGCACGAACCATCTCAATACGTCTAGCAATATCTACAACCCTCTGAAAGGTAATATCATCTCTAGTCTCCTTGGACATCTATAGCCTAATAGTGAAAGTGAGCCCATCAATAAATCTCCTCACTCTTTCCCTCTCAATAGGGAGGAAGATAATGGCATGGCGAGCTAGGTCCACAAATCGAATCTTGTACTGGGTAATAGTCCTACTACCCTACTGAAGACGCTCAAACTGCATGCAGTAATCCTCTCTCAGAGTGATAGGGATGAACTTCTCTTGAAATAGCTGTGAAAATTGATCCCAGGTAGGTGCAGGAGAACCAGCTGGTCAAGTCAACATATAATCCCTTCATCATCTCTTGGCGGAACCAATCATCTAAAATTCTGCAAAACTGACCCTGTTAGTATCAACTATGCTTATGTTGTGCAACACCTCGTGGCAGCGGTTCAGGTAATCTGTTGGATCCTCAGAAGGTGAACCACTGAAATGAACATGAAAGATCTTGGTAAACTTTTCCAACCTCAACAACGCCTCAGAAGACATAGGGAGCCTATCACAAGCATGTACCGCAATAACTAGCTAAACTACCCCAATTGGTGGGGTTGTTGGAGTTTGATACTAGGGAGCCGCTTGCTACGGAAAGTCTGTGCTCCTCCCCCAGCCCGAGGGACAACTGGTGCTACTGGAAATATACTAGTCTGGGCCACACTCTCCATAAGGCCCACTAAATACACTAGAGTTTCCTGAAGCACCGGAGTGGCTATGAACCTCTACGGGAGCTGAGTTGGTCCGACTTGTACAGTCTGAGCTGGAACCTCCTCCTCAATATCTACCTGAGGCTCCACTGTGAGTGCTGTTTCTCAATCTCTAGGTTGAGCTCTACCTCTACCTTTGCCTCTGTATCGGCCTCTAGCACGACCTCGGCCTCGGCCTTTGCCACTGGGGGATTCGGCTCTTGTCTAGCTACAGATGTTGTGTGTTTTCTTGCCATCTGCGATAGAACAAGAATAGAATGGTTCATTCATCAAGGATAGAATAAAATCGCATGATAGAGAGTGATAAAAGTGAAATTGTTCCTAAACTCCATAGCCTCTAGAAGAAAAGTACATACGTCTCCGTACCGATCCTCCAGACTCTACTAAGCTTGCTTGTGATTCATGAGAGCTAGGAAACCTAGTGCTTTGATACCAACTTGTCACGACCCGGAATTCCCACCCTTAGGACTGTGATGGCGCCTAACATTTCACTTGGTGGTGTCACAAGTGCACGAGCGACTAGAATAATATAGATAATGCTCTGAATGAAAGTAAAACTGTCTGGAAAGAAAAAAATCTAGGATAAAGTAGAAGGGGACTTCAGGGCTGCGAACGCCGAGCAGTTGTACCTTAAGTCTTTGCCAGATGTCTGATTCGAGAAATCTACTGACTGCCGCTGGGACCGACTCCAAAGTGTGCACAAGAAGTGCAGAGTGTAGGATGAGTACAACCGATCCTATGTACTCTTTAAGTGTCTAGCCTAACCTCGACGAAGTACTGACGAGGCTAAGGCAACCCACTTACAATAACATGTACACGGTATAATAATAATGACATGAAAGGAAATACAGGAGAATAAAATAATTAACTCATGACAACAAACTCAATCCTCGAAAGAAACCAGTAAAACCATGATTACCAATCCTCAAAATCTCTTACGAAAACACCGAATCCAACACAATACAACAAGGAATACAAAACACACAAATTGTTGGGTGCGCAATTCGATCACATCGTACAAACACGATCCTCCATTATTTTACCATATTAATAACAATAGTAACAAGTGAAATCAATTTGCTGCGCGCAACCTGATCCCACCATATAATCAGAATCAATATCATAATCCTTCCTTATTTCACCATATCAATCCTCCTTTATTCCACTTGTTGCGGTATGCAACCCGATCCCACCATATCAATATCAATCTTCCCTTAGTCCACCTCTTGTCGCGTGCAACCCAATCCATAAACACAAATCAATAAATAAAATCAATTCAATAACTCAAATCACATGAATCTCTACAATTAATGGATGTGAAAGCAGAACCATAAAGGAAATCTCGTACCAAATTAAGAATTTGATATAATTAATATTAAGAAGCAAGACAAGTCAAATAAATGACAAATAAAGGGTACAAGTAAGTCAATAAAGGGAAGTACCAGCTAATCTTGGAAGCATGGAGAAACTAACATTTTAATACTAGAATAATAAATGACAAGTAGCAAATTAAGGCATAAGAAGCAATTAAAGCATATAACAGTTGAGGCATGGAACAAAATAATTAATGAAAATGCGGGAAATCATGGCAACAAGTATTTTTGACGGTGTATATACACTCGTCACCTCGCATATATGCCTCTATACAAGTAAATCACATAGCACATAACTCAAGGGTTCCTAATTCTCTCAAATCAAGGTTACACCCAAAACTTACCTCGCTACGCAAGTAAATCAAAGCTCTACCAGGGCCTTACCTCTAAATCCGCCTCCAAACCAATTAAATCTAACCAAAATCAACTCAATAACATCAAATAATGCTAGGATCAATTTGGAAGAAGGATTCTTGTTTTAGAAGCTTAAATGGTAAGAGTTGACCGGAATTTGACTTTTGTGTAAACGACTCCGAAATAGGGCTTTGATGGTATGGTGATTTTGGACTTAGGTGTGCATCCGGATTTGTATGTGGAGATCCGAAGGGTAATTTGGAGCATTTCAGTGAAAGGTGGAAAAGTTGAAGTTTGAAAAAGGTTGAAAGGTTTGACCAAAAGTTGACCTTGGTGATATCGGGGCCAGAATGCGATTCTGAGAGTTGGAACAGCTCCATTATTTCATTTGGGACTTGCCTACATAATTTGACGTCATTTCGGGTAGATTTGATAGGTTTCTGCGCGGGTTTTAGAAGCTGGAAGATTTGAAAGTTCATAATTTGATTCATGGTGCGGTTCATAGTTCCGGCGTTGTTTGATGTGATTTGAGACCTCGAGCGGATCTGTATTACGGTATGAAACTTGTTGGTATGCTTGGACGGGGCCCCGGGGGCCCCGGATGTGTTTCAGACGAGTTTTGGATAATTTTCATGGTTGTGAACATGTCTGATTCTGGTGCTTCACACCTGCGACATCTTGGAGCGCAGGTGCGGCTCCACTTCTTCATGAGCCTGGTCTCTTATGCGGTAATAGTGGCTTGGGAGCTCACTCGCTTCTCCAGAGGCTAGCACGCTGATGCGAAGGCCGCTTTGGGGTATAGCTATCGCACCTGCGAAGCAGTTCGCTTCTGCGATCCTTTGGGGTGCTTCTACGAGGTCGCTGGTGCGACTATAATTCCGCAGATGCGGATCCAGGTCTAGCTAGTTGAGTTTACATATGCGAATGTTTTCTCGCAAATGCGATGCATAGATGCACTTCTTTGTCCGCAAATCCGGAAGTCCTAGGCAGAATCATATAAGTCGATGGTTTGGCCATTTTCTCAATATTTTGAGTTGTAGGCCTCGGTTTTGGGAGATGTTTCGTGGGTTATTCAAGATAATCATTGGGGTAAGTGTTCTTCACCTAGAATATTTTATTTGGTGATTACATCTTCATTTTTATTATTAAATTAGTGTTTTGAGTTGAGGAAAAATGAGGATTTTGAAGAAAACTTTCAAAATGTTAAATGATGATTTGAGAGACGAAATGATATCGGAATATGATAATTTTAGTATGGTTGAACTCGTATCGGAATGGGTGTTCAGGTTTTATAAAATTTATCGAGTTCTGAGGTGCGAGCCCAGGGGTCGACTTTTGGGTTGATTTTTAACGTTTTGATAAAGATTGGGGCTTTTTGATCCGGAATAGTCTCTTATGAGTGTTGGTACCCAATTTTTCCTCAAATTGTTTTTAAAATTTGCATATATACCTTCAATATTACTTTTTATAATAATTGGTAAAATTTTCCATATTTTTATCAATTTATTGTCTAATTTATGTAGTACTTTATATCCCATAATTATTCATAAATTGCATTGCAAATAGTTTCAAAATATTTCTTAGCTCAATATATCATTTTTAATCCTATTAGGATTTAATTATTTTACAAATTAGCCAATTTGGCATTATTTGGCTATAATTACAACAACTTTGCAATTATAGCCTAATTACACATTTTATGCTATTTTAATTCAATAATTAGTCATCTTACATTTTAATACTAGTTAATTACCTTAATTTCACCTATTTAGCCTTAATTTCATTTTATCTAATTATTAGCTATTCTTATTAATTATTTATCTAATTTTAATGGGTATTTAACAATTAGCCCCTTTCTATTTAAATTATAGCCTAATTTAATATGACCCCAACCCAATTAAAACCATCCCAAGACCCAATCGAAATAACCCAACAACCCAATCCCAATACCCTATCCTACCCGACCCAATCCTGTGTGTAATCTGGACCGTTGATCAAATTTGATCAACGACCTAGATTCACTCTTACCTAATTTAACCCCTAACGACTACCCCCTTCCTCTCATTCATTCCCAACCCAAGCATCTCTCTATCTCCCTCTCTCTATCTCTGGTTCTCTCTAGAACCTTCTCGCCTCCTCCTCTCCGATGGACTCTGTCCACCTTCTCCGGCCATCTCCCTCGCCGGAAACTATGTCCTCTCACCCTCTCCTAGCCCCTTCTTCACCCCACGTCGGTTTGACACTACACTGAGGTCCTCAGGTGAACCTGGAGCGGTTCAACTCCCCCTACGACCTTTCATGCCATTTTTCGGCCACCTCCGGCCGTTCGGTAAGATCTATGACTTTTGGGTTAAAACCAGTAATGTTTTGAGGTTTTCTTATCTTTTCTGGGCTCTCTCTGAAACCCTAATTCTTAAAACTCTCATATTCTTTTAGATCTATGATAGATCTATGTATATTTTAAGCTATTTCGTCGTTTTTCTCGAAGATTCTCCGATTTTCCCTAAAACGACTCTTCATTTTCAACTAGGGTTTCATGACTCCGTTTTAAAATGATTTCCCTATGATAATTTCAGTATTATCCTAGGGTCTCTACTATGTTTTAGTGATTTATTGAAGTTTCTCTCTTTTATTGGATCGTTGTGATGAAATCCCTAATTTTAGACCTAAACCCTAAGTCCCTGACTTCGCCTTTGATATTGTTTGCATATGTGCTTCCATCTCATGAACTTTATGATGTTTTACCCTATGTTGTTCATCTATGTCTTTGATTTTTTCCTTATTTTTTCGCTTACATTACTGTTTACCCTATAAATTCATGGAATCCCTAATTTCATATGTTTTCACTACTAGGGTTTCTGACTTCTTGCCTGTTATTTATTCAATTCATGATTAATATCCTTTAATTGATGTTATTCCTGTTGGAATCCCTGATTCTCTGTAATTTTACTTTGTTAGGGTTCCTGATTTATTATTTGAATCCCCGATTTCTTGTGATTTGAAAACCTTACTGGTTTCTTATGGGATATTCTTACTAATTTCCGACCTTTAGATTATTTCTTACCTTGTTGCATGGTCAATTTACTGTTAATTGATACCTATTTCCTTAATTAAAATCTGATGAACCTAGTCTGAATTGCATACTTGTATTGGGTTGAAATTGTTTCCTTATATGTTATATGCATGGGAACTTTCCTTATTTGTTATTTTGCCTACTAGCCGTTTGAGTTTAACCCCTTCAATTAGGGATACTTATGCTGATTTGACACTATTTTGAATATTCCTCTAAGCTATATATGGTACCTTTCCTTATTTGTTGTCTGCTTAATACCGTTTGCACTTGATTCCTTCAATTAAGTGACACCTATACTGATTGTGTACTGATTGATACTCAGTCCCTTAATTACTGGTTAATTTTGATTCCCACCTTATTTTCTACCTGTTTTCAAAACTATATATACTCAATTCTCTCATTAGCACAGAGGAACTAATTTGGTTCAATAGCTCTCTCTCACAACTAAAACTTGTTATTCTCTATTCTCTCTTCTGTGCTATTTGCTACTACTCTGAGTTAGCCGGCTGCAAGCCAAGGCTAACTATTGTGTATCTCTTATTTCTTGCTTTGTGTTACTTCTTTATTCACTGCACTGGTATGTCCTAATTTAAATTTCAGTTCTCAAACCAACATGTTTCTATTACTGTCGCAATTCATTGTGTTTCTAATCTGCTTCTATTTACCATTCTGTTGTTCAACATGTAACTAAATCTTGGATTCCATCTAGCATGTCAAGTTATGCTTTATTATCCAGCATGTCTTTGTGTATTCCAAACCTGTCTTTATGTGAATTTCCCTGTTTATGTTAGTTTGGGTAGACTCTACTGTCTTAAACTGGTTGGTACTGCTATGTTAGTTTAGCCCAATACTCTACGGTACCCCTGATCCTCTGAACCCTTAGGAACTGCTGATTGTGTACTGCCTGCTACATGCTTACCCTCACCTGCTCTATATTTGTCCCTCAAATCCCATTCCCCTGCTTGTGGTTGATTGACTGTTATTGGTTCTTTGTGTGATGTTGAACTTGTTTGGTGTTCCTGCTATTTCAGTCTATTTCAGTGGTTAAATTCTTTGTTATAAAACTATTTCAATCATTCCCTTTTCAAAACTATTTTCTTACTTACCCTTTTCAAAAACTGTTTTCTTACTTAACCTTTTCAAAACTATATCAAGCACTCCCACTCAACTCTTAGACCCTTTAAGTTCTACCCCCTTTGTGTGAGCATTGCTTTGGGACCCCTGAGCTCCCTCTGAACTTTAACACACAAAGGCTGGCCATTCCATACTGCACTTACTCTATCTTGGCTATGAAATCTGGGTGTGAGCATTGCCCGGGATCCCTTGAGGTCCTTAGAGAACTCTGACACACCCGGATTGTGGAAAAGGTTGTGAAACAATACTTGGCATTGAGGACCTGGAGACTTGGGCCTATACTGTAGGCTCCATATAGTTAACTTCTTATGTTCTTTATTTCCAGTTATGTAATTCCTATTCAAAGGTCTGTAATAATTATTTGTAAAACAACTCTGGGGTTGGATAGTGAAAAAGGGGTGGGTAATATGCATGTTGTGGTGTAATCGAGGGTAGAAATCGTGCTTCCTAGGTTTACTTTCTCTATGCGCAATAGCAACCATGTTTAGGTACAACATTCCAAGCATGCCATGCATTAGATATCATGCAACATAGGATCCTGTCTATAGGATAAATAAAAACAACAAAATAAACTGTTATTATGTGACGCTGCCTATGTAAATATGTTCTGAAACTCATTTAGAAATCATGTCCTAGAATAAATAACGTTAACAAAACTGCAATCATGTCTCATCATACTACAACCATGCCTACGCGCTTAGAAATCCTGTCTTAGGATAAGTGTGTTAACACCAGTTGTTATTCATGTCTTATCATGCTACAACCATGCCTACGCGCTTAGAAATCCTGTCTTAGGATAAGTGTGTTAACACCAGTTGTTATTCATGTCTTATCATGCTACAACCATGCCTACGCGCTTAGAAATCCTGTCTTAGGATAAGTGTGTTAACACCAGTTGTTATTCATGTCTTATCATGCTATAACCATGTTTTCACGCTTAGAAATCCTGTCTCTAGGTAAACAAATTAAAAACTATCATCCTATGTTATTCCTAAAACTGAGCATAATGCTGTGATTCTATGTGCATTTAGAGATCCGGTTTTAGCGACTGCATATGCATCATTCTGCATTAGACATCATGTTCTAGGATCATACTCCCTTAATTACACATAATCTAAATACGGATGTATAAAATAGTCTTCCTGTTCTCACAACTGGTAATTAGTCTCTGAATATTTGCAACTCTCAGAACTGCATGTTATTAGGTATAACGACCTGGAATTGTTAACAAATCTGAATAACTACTGCATATTATCCTACGCCTAGGCAAGCCTTAGGTAATCACCTTTAAAATAAAACTGGGACTGTCAGCATGTTCAAACCCAGTAGGCAAAACTGATTAGGACTTTCTCTCTAAGTTATGTAATAACTCTGACTCTGCTGTTATCACTTAGACGCCATGCTTAGGATCTGAATTGGGACCTTAATTGTGTATGAGACATGTTGCTTATGTGTACTGTTTGTGGAGGTCTTTGAGACCTTTCCTGTTTATGTGTTACCCCTTATCTGCAGTCCTATTTGTTTCTCTATATGTCGCACTAGTATTTTACCTTTACACTTGAGGGTCTGCCTAGAACCCCCTTTATAGGATAGAAGTCCTAAATTCCTCCGGGACTTATAGGAAGGGACGGGTAGTAGCATGCAATAGAGGTCGAGACCAACACTCGCTTTAGTTACTTTCACGGGGTGGGAAAGGGTAGATATGGATATGATGACTGATACGCTAATACCACATGTAGCCCCTCTTTAAGGAGTGTCATACCGGGTATTGCATTGATGTAATCCATATTATAAGCAAACCTAGGATACCCATTTACTTTCATAAACATGCTTAGATTGTAATTCTTTTTAAAATCTAGCTTTCCATTAACGGTTTTCAAATATCCGTGTACTTAAACTTAAATCCCCTATTATTTGAACCATACTTGTTTATTTGCTAATTGTACAAATTCACAAAAGTTGTTTGGCCGGGAACCACACTTATGGATCCTGAGGGGTGCCTAAGACCTTCCCCTTAGGATAATTTCAAGCCCTTACCCTATCTCTGGTAATCAAACGTAGTTGTAAATGACCCCATAGGTGCCCTAACGCACCTTAAAAATTGTTAGGTGGCGACTCTTCAAAAATGCAAAACCCCTTTCCCAAAAGGAACGAATTGTCCCAACCAATGTAATAAACCCTTTCAAAACCGGGCCCCGAAAGGAGCGCTCTGGGTAAAAAAAGGGGGCGCGACAATGAGTTTTAATTATGCTTAAAAGTTATTTTGGCTAGCATTGAGTCGTTCAGAGGTCATTTCATCCGAGAGGTTCATTTTAGAGTATCAGTCTGTCTGTATTGAGGTAAGTATCTTGCCTATCCTTGTGTGGTGGAAACTACCCCTTAGGGTTTAAGTCTTTTTATGCTAGTTGTATCATGTAAAGTTCGTGTACGCGAGATGACGAGTGCGTGCGCGGGCTTATTGGTGGAAAATTGACCTATTAGGGCTCGTAAGTTCTTTTTTTCATTAGCTATGAAGTTGTTTTACTATATTAAGCTTTTCCCATTTACTAGTTTCACCTCTACGTGTTTTATTTGGAATTAATTGCTTCATGTTCCACTCTTATTGCCTATTTGATTCTTGTGTGCCTTAATTGAAGTTGTTGCCTCTTCGATTGCCATGCTATCTTTTCCTAACTTCTTATCTTTATTTGAAATTATTATTATCTCTTTTGTAATTGTTTATCCTTAACTGAGGCCCTGATTATCCTTTTAGTTGCTTATCCTTAATTGTAATTGTTGTGCCTCTTTCGTGGTGTTAAATCCTAAATAAAGTTAGTTATCCTTTATCATAGTTTACCTATCCTTATTTGGAATTATCGACTCGTAATATCTCCCTTGTTGTTTAATTGCACTTATGTGGAGGTCATTGCTACACTGTATCTCTCTCTTGTTAAACTATTTCTATGTGGTATCGTTATTTTCTATTGTGTCTTTCCATTTGAGTTCGTTTCTTCTGTTTCTTTGAGTTCTGGAATTTCTGAGTTGATTTATCTGCCATACTCCTGTGTTATTGTCATTGTTGTTATTGTACTTGTTGTTGTGATGCACAAGGTTTCTACCGTGCGATTGTTATTGTGATTCACGAGGTTTATGTCGTGCGGTTGTTATTGTAATCCCCGAGGTTTCTGCCACGCGGATGTTATTGTGATGCACGAGGTTTCTGTCATGATATTGTTAATATTGATAGTTGCACATGCGGCATGACAAGGCGGGCATTTACTTTATTATTGCGCACGTGGCGAGACAAGGTGGGCTATGTCGAGGATAGATTGTGATGACTTGTGATGGCTTGGGGGGCATTGTTATTGTCATTATTTGTGTAGTGGTGTGCCTACTCTGTGTGAGTTATACTGTGTTCATTTCGTGGTGACCGTTTCTTATGAGTCATTCATTGTCACTACTCTTACTTGTTAACTGGAACTGTGATAGAACATTGGCACAAGCATACACGTAGTTAATCACCCCTAACGATTTAAGAAAATGGATCTTGATGTTAGTGATCATTTCTACACACCCTCGTCTGGTTCTATTGGCACGTGCGTCATCCGTGCAGTTATTGGTTGTAATGAAGGCACAAAAATGCCACGTGTTTAGGGTCCACAAATTGGGACTCGTGAATTATGAATATTTGAGGTTTGGTACCTCGCGGAGATTATTGGATAAAACCTGATGTGAAAGTGGATATTTTCATCTAGTTGCTACCTGTCTTTCCTTTAATTGAATCCACCGGGTTTATACTATGTTTGACTTACTCTTCTGTGTTATTTCTTGTGGTGTTTCGTTGTTAAAGGTAGTTTCTATTTCCTATGGTAAGCAATGTATCATTATTGTCATTATGCGTATTTGTTTTGTTGTACTCTGTTAGTTCTCCACTTATACTTGCTTAGGTTATTTAGTCTAGTGGGTGTCTTGACTGTCCCTCGTCACTACTCCACTAGGTTAGTCTTGATACTTGCTGGGTACCACTGTAGTGTACTCATAGATCCAGGTATTGCGGATTCAGTCAATCGTTAGCTAGCTGCACAAATCTTGCTGTGGAGACTCAAGGTAAACCTGCTGCTGCGTTCGTAGGATTTGGAGTCAGTTTCTGATTTTGTATTTGCATTGTTTACTCTTATTTTAAAACAATTGTTTTTAGAGGTTTTGTAGCAAACTCTGTTGACCTTATGACTTGTACTACCGGTTTTGGGATTGTAAAATTTTAAAGAGATTTTTATTTCGAAATTTTCATATGTTAGTATAAATATTGTTGTTATTCAGTTAATGATAGGCTTACCTAGTCCATAAGACTAGGTTCCATCACGATACTCAACGGAGGGTAAATTGGGTCGTGGCAAGTTGGTATCACAGACGTTTGTACTTATCTTCGAGAGGCTACAGAACTATTAGGAGAGTTTCACTTCCTTCATTCCTATCGTGCAAGTTTATTGGTCTCGAAGTTTGAGTTTTATCATTTCATTCTCTCACACATGGTGAGGACACGAGCTGCAGTTATTGATGACGCTGCCCCAGACCAGGTATCGCTAGGGGCAAAGACAGAGGCCGAAGAGGACCACGTGCCACATCTACGGCACCTACCAGAGCAGTAGTTGAGGAGCTGCCAGTAGCTCCGGTTGGAGGACAAGTCTCGGAGATGCATGTTGTTACCCTTAGACTTCAGGAGACTGTAACAAAGTTCCTAAGCATGTTTGATACATTGGCTCAGGCATGGTTGATTCCGGTTGCACCAGCTACTTCACAGACGGGGGGAGGAACTAAGACTCCCGCCGCCCACACTCCAAAGCAGCGAGTTCACGTTGATCAGGTTCCAGTTAATATGTTGACACTGCCTATGGTTCCAGTTCAACCCGTGGTTAGGGAAACAACATATGAGGAAGAACAACTTAGACTTGCAAGGTTCAAGAAGTATGACCCTCCTACTTTTAGTGGTTTGGCTTCCGAGGGTGAACAAGGTTTTCTATAGGAGTGTCACCGCATTCTACATACAATGGGTATTGTGGAGACGAGTGGGGTTGTTTTTACTACATTCCAGCTCAGGGTATGCCATTAGATTCAGTGATTTGGCTAGACATGCACCTGCTTTGGTCGCTACACTTAGAGAGCGAGTCTATAGGTTCATTTAGGGGCTCAAACATGATATTCCGTTCAGCATGACTCGAGAGTTGGAGTCGGATATTTCGTTTCATCAAGTGGTAGGTATCGCACGCCGATTAGAGGCATATGGGACCAGGATAGAGAGGACAAACGGGGCAGGGAGAGAGAGGGCAAGCTAGGTCAGAAGAGAGAGGACAGGGAGACTAGAAGGCTTCGCAGACCAGAGAGATCTACCGCTCCTTATTTTGGAGGCAGGGCACGACATTGCGAAGCAGCAACGACCAAAGGCCTACGCGTTCACGAGGGGATGCATACCTTCCCGATGGTTTATCCCCCTGGCTATCGCGTACGTGTAACGACTCGACCAGTCATTTTGTGAATTAAAGTCCCGTTTGGTGGCATAAGGTTTTGAACAACTTTGTATTATGTGTTATGACTTGTGTACATGATCGAGTTCGGATTTCGGATGATTCAGGATCAATTTGGTAAAAGGATTCTTGTTTTAGAAGCTTAAAAGGTAAGAGTTGACCGGAATATGACTTTTTTGTGAACGACTCCGAAATGGGGCTTCTGTGACTTCAATAGTTTCGTATGGTGAGTTTGTACTTAGACGTGCGTCCGGATTTGGATTTGGAGGTCCATAGGGTAATTTGGAGCATTTCGGCGAAAGTTGGTCAAGTTGAAGTTTGGAAGGTTAAGAGGTTTGACCAAGAGTTGACCTTGGTGATATTGGGGTCGGACTGAGATTTCGAGAGTTGGAATAGCTCCGTTATGTCATCTGGGACTTTCCTACAAAATTTGACGTCATTACGGGTTGATTTGATAGGTTTCAACGCGCGTTTTAGAAGTTGGAAGATTTGAAAGTTTATAAGTTCGATTCATGGTGTGATTCGTAGTTTCGACGTTGTTTGATGTGATTTGGACCTCGAGCGGGTCTGTATTAAGGTATAGAACTTATTGGTATGCTTGGACAGGGTCCCAGGGGCCCCAGGTGTGTTTCAGACGAGTTTCAGATGATTTTCATGGTTGTGAGCACGTCTGAGTCTGGTGCTTCGCACCTGCGACATCTTGGAGCAAAGGTGCGGCTCTGTGTATGCGTGAGCCTCGTCAATTCTACGTGATCCTGGTCGCTTCTGCGGTCATAGTGTCTTCGGAGCTCGCTCGCTCGCTTCTGCGGAGGCTGGCATGCTGATGCGAAGGCCGCTTTTGCGGTATAGCTATCCCACCTGCGAAGTAGTTCGCTTCTGCGATCCTTTGGGGTGCTACTGCGAGGTCGCTGGTGCGACTATAATTTAGCAGATGCGGATCCAGGCGTGGCTAGTTGAGTTTGCATATGCGAATGTTTTCTCGCAAATGCGCTTCTTTCTCCGCAAATGCGGAAGTCCTGGGCAAAATCATATAAGTCGAGGGTTTGGCCATTTCTCCATATTTTGAGTTGTAGACTTCGGTTTTGGGAGAGTTTTCGTGGGTTATTCAAGCTAATCATTGGGTCAAGTGTTCTTCACCTATTTTGGCTGGATTTGAGTTGTCCGGAGGTCATTTCACCCGAGAGGTTCATTTTAGAGTATCGGTCTATCTGTATTGAGGTAAGTATCTTGCCTAACCTTGTGTGGGGGAAACTACCCCTTAGGGTTTAAATCTTTTTATGCTAATTGTATTATGTAAAGCCCGTGTACGCGAGGTGACGAGCGCGTGCGCAAACATATTTGTGGAAAAGTGACCTTTTAGGGCTCGTAGTTTCTTATGTTCATTAGCTATGAAGTTGTATTATTATATTAAGCTTTCGCATTTACTAGTTTCACCTCTACGTGTTTTATTTGGAATTAATTGCTTCATGTTCCACTCTTGTTTCATATTTGATTCTTGTGTGCCTTAATTGAAGTTGTGTCCTCTTAGATTTCCATGCTATCTTTTCCTAACTACTTATCTTAATTTGAAATCATTATTATCTCTTCTGTAATTGTTTATCCTTAAATGAGGCCCTGATTATCCTTTTCGTTGCTTATCCTTAATTGTAATTGTTGTGCCTCTTTCGTGAGTGTTAAATCCTAAATAAAGTTAGTTATCCTTTATCATAGTTGACCTATCCTTATTTGGAATTATCGACTCGTAATATCTCTCTTGTTGTTTAATTGCACTTATGCGGAGGTCATTGCTACACTGTATCTCTCTCTTGTTAATCTATTGCTATGTGGTAACGTTATTTTCTGTTGTGTCTTTCCTTGTGAGCTTGTTTCTTCCGTTTCTTTGAGTTCTAGAATTTCTGAGTTGATTCATTTGTCGTACTCGTGTTATTGTCATTGTCGTTGTGATGCACGATGTTTTTGTCGTGCGGTTGTTATTGTGATGCACGAGGTTTCTTCCATGCGGATGTAATTGTGTTACACGAGGTTTCTGTCGTGCTATTGTTACTATTGATATTTGCACATGCAGCGTGACAAGGCGGGCTATATATGTGGGTTGCGAATGTGGCGAGACAAGGTGGGAACATTATTATGCACGTGTGGCGAGACAAGGCATGCATTTATTTAATTATTACGCACGTAGCAAGACAAGGTTGGCTATGTGGGGGATTGATTATGATAACTTGTGATGGCTTGGGGGCATTGTTATTGTCGTTATTTGTGTAGTGGTGTGCCTACTCTGTGTGAGTTATACCGTGTTCATTTCATGGTGATCGTTTCTTATGAGTCATTCATTGTCCCTACTCTCACTTGTTGACTTGAACTGTGATAGAACACTGGCACAAGCATACACGTAGTTAATCACCCCTAACTATTTAAGAAAATGGATACTGATGTTAGTGATCATTTCTACATACCATCGTCTGGTTCTATTGGCATGTGCGTCATTCGTGCAGTTATTGGTTGTAGTGAAGGCACAAAATGCCAAGTGTTTTGGGTTCAAAAATTGGGAACTGTGAATTATGAATATTTGAAGTTCGGTACCTCGGGGATATTATTGGATAAAACTTGATGTGAAAGTGGATATTTTCATCTAGTTGCTACATGTCTTTCCTTTAATTGAATCCCTCGGGTTTAAACTATGTTCAACTTACTCTTCTGTGTTATTTCTTGTGGTGTTCCGTTGTTAGTTTCTATGTCCTATGGTAAGCACTGTATCATTATTGTCATTATGCGTATATTTTTGTTGTACTCTGTTAGTTTTCCACTTATACTTCCTCGGGTTATTTAGTCCAGTAGGTGTCTTGAGTGTCCCTTGTCACTACTCCATTGAGGTTAGCCTTGATACTTGCTAGGTACCGCTGTGGTG
This sequence comes from Nicotiana undulata, assembly GCA_005239495.1. Classification (NCBI taxonomy): domain Eukaryota; kingdom Viridiplantae; phylum Streptophyta; class Magnoliopsida; order Solanales; family Solanaceae; genus Nicotiana; species Nicotiana undulata. Next base: position 35,499 of record MDKH01033607.1, on the reverse strand, counting down.
TACTCATACTACACTTCTGCATATGTTTTTGCAGATCCAGGTATTGTGGAGTCAGTCGATCGTTAGCTAACTGTACAGATCTTGCGGTGGAGACTCAAGGTAAACCTGTTGTTGCGTTCGCAGGCTTCGGATTTACCTTTTTATTTTGTATTTTCACTAGTTACCCTTAATTCAAAACAATTATATTTAGAGGTTTTCTAACTCCGTAGAGCTTATGACTTGTACTACCGAATCTGGGATTTTAAATCTTAAAGAGATTTTTATTTCGAAATTTTCACATGTTAGTTTAAATATTATTGTTATTCAGTTAATGTTAGGCTTACCTAGTCCGTAAGACTTGGTTCTATCACGACACCCAATAGAGGGTAAACTGGGTCGTGATAGTACGCGAGCCTTGGCTCGCGTTCGCATGAAGCAAACCCCAAATGCCTCCCAGGCTCCTTACTCTTTGCGTTCGCGTAGTGCTGGTCGCGTTCGTGAAGGGTGATCCCACCTCAGCTTCACGTTCGCATACACAGCCTCGCGTTCGGATAGAGAATAACGTCTCCCAACCAGTTTACTCTTCGCGATCGTGGGAGTATCTTCGCGATCGCGAAGAAGAACACACCAGGTACGACACACCCCCAAAAACCATCAAATTTTTCTAAGTTCCAATGGTCCGTAGCTTATCTGAAACTCACCTGAGCCCCTCAAGCTCCAAATCAAAAATGCACACAAGTGTAAAAATATCATACAAACTCGCTCGCGCGATTAAAACACCAAAATAGCACCTAGAATTATGAATCGACACCTAAACGAATGAAATTCTCTATGAAACTTAAGAACATGCAATCTCTCAACCCGTCCGACTCACGTTTCCGTTTTGCATCAAAATTTGTAGACAATTCATATATAATGTAATGAATCTTTTAAACCTTTAAATTGCTAGTTTTCAACAAATTACGTTAATTCAATTTTGGGACTTACTAATTTGATACACAGGATATGTCTAAGTTCCAAATCACGATACGTACCCACCGAGACCGTCGAAATACTGATCCGGATCCGTTTACACAAAACGTTGACCATGTCAACTCAAATGAGTTTTAAGGCACGATTTCACATTTTCGTCAATTTTCTTGTAAAAACCTTTCGGAACACGGAAGAGAATAGTTTTGAAGATTGACAAAGGAACTCGGAAATGAACCAGGTCCATCACTGGAAGACATAGACACGAGCAGAGTCAAGGCACGTGAGATGCACATGCAGGAGATAAACGTATTCTGGCAAAATAGAGATATCTCCTGATCGAAAAGATTGCAAAATGATAAGGAGAATGACTCCTTATTCAATAAGAACAATATCTAAGATAAAGAAGGATTTTAGGAGTTGAGATTGACTAGAACTCTTCCACCAACGAAGAGTAGCATTAGAACTCTAGTTAATTCTTTATCTACTAATCCTATATATTGAAGAATGTTCTTATTGTACAGGCACACACAAAAGCAGAAGTTAAGCAACAATATGAGAGCAAAATAGCAGGGCAATTTTGCAAGCAGTTCGTGTGAAAGTTGAGTGTGCGAACCTGAAGCTACATGAACCAGCTAGAAGAACCAGTTCCAACTGTTTGTCTTTTAGTCTAGTTCATTTGTAGTAGGTGGTTTTAACTTGTACCTTTTCAGCTTTATCTAGAAGCATTTGTAAGAGGTACTTTGTGTTTTCAAGTAAGAGTTAACTTGAAGTTTGTCGCAAACAGCTAGAGGCTGGTTTGCCACAAAGGATTAGAGGTAATCCTAGGTTTCCAAAAGAGTTTTTGTTAATGCTGTTTTGGCTCACTGATTTAGTAAAGAGTTTTGGAAAAATCCTACTAGAAAGTAGGTCGTGATTTTTTCACCTTTTGAGCCTGGTGTTTTCCACGTAAAACTTTATGTGTTCTTTAATTTCTGTACGTATTATTCCGCAACAGTAGTAGTTAGAACACATATAAGAACCAGGGCATTCTATAATCTGTGCACGAGGAAAAATTGGACACCACACAAATCACCCCCCACCCTTCTTGTGTGGTATTGACGTATATAACATCAATTGGTATCAGAGTGGGTTATCCTTGAAGAGGCTAAAACATTAGGAAAAGATCAAGATGAGTGCACCACCTGGGAACTCAGAAGGACAATCAACTGCTAGGCCTCCACTATTCAATGACCAGTACTACTCCTGGTGGAAGAACAAAATGAGAGACCATATAATTGGAGATGACTACGAGCTATGGGACATTGTCACTGATGGTCCTTTAGCTACCATGAAGAAGAATGCTGAAGGAGTAGATATGCCAAAGACAAGAGTTGACTGCACTGCTAAGGACTTGAGAAAGTGGGTGAAGAATTCTAAGGCCAAGAAGTGGCTTGTGTGTGGTTTTGGTCCAGATGAGTACAACAGAATTCAAAGTTGTACCACTGCTAAGGAAATTTTGGACACTTTGCAAGTGGCTCATGAAGGAACAACTCAAGTGAAGATATCCATAGGTACTCTACTTTATTCTCAATATGATAATTTCTCTATGAAGGAAGGAGAGACTATCCAAGAGATGTATACGAGGTTCGCCACACAGACTAATGAACTGAAGTCTCTTGGAGGGACTCTTCTTGAAGAAAACAAAGTTGAGAAGATTCTGATAAGGGTTCTGCCAGTTTCTTGGGAAAGCAAAATCACTGTAGTTCAGGAATCTAAGAAGATTACAACTTTTAAACTGGGTGAGCTGATTGGAAATCTCAATGCCTATGAACTTAGAAGGCAAACCCTGAAGATGGATGTGCCCAAGAAGGAAAGGAACCTGGCACTCAGAATCACTGATGGTGCTAATCTATAGGAAGATGAAATGACTATGATCACCAAGGACTTCAAGAAATACCTTATGAGAGGAAAGGGTTCTTCAAGAGGTGGAAATTACAACAAAACAAGGGTTCTTGAAAAAATGACCAATGAGGGCTGCTACAAGTGTGGGAAGTCTGATCATCATATCAAGAACTTCCCTCAATGGGAAATTGAATGGAAGAAGGAAAGATCAGAATAAAGGACAGGAAGAAGGAACATGTTCATCCCGAGAAGAACAAAGGATCAACAAAGGTTATGGTTGCTGCTTGGGGAGAAAGTTTAGATGAGGAATCAGAAGATGAAGATGGAGATGAACAAGCACTTATGGAAATTGGAGAATCAGATGAGGAATCTGAGGTTCAAGTGAAGGGGAGAAGCCAAATATGGTACATGGATAGTGGCTGCTCTAAGCACATGACAGGTACCAAGGACCAGTTCCTTTCACTTGAGGACCTCAAAGGAGGAAATGTCTCCTTTGGAAATGGAAAGAAAGGTGAAATCATTGGGGTTGGTAAGGTAGGTAAGGATGACTCTCATTCCATTGAAAATGTCTACTTGATAGACGGTCTGAAGTATTGCTTAATCAGTGTGTCACAGTTGTGTGATAGAAACTTGGTAGCATTCACCTCTACTAAATGTTTTGTGATAAATCTTATCATTGAGAAGATTGTTTTGTAAGAAAAAAAGAGTGAACAATATATACATTATAGATTTGTCCACACTTTCAGAAAATGAACTAACTTGCTTAAGTGTGCTGGACAGTGATACCCTCCTTTGGCATAAGAGGCTTGGACATGCAAGTGTAAGTCAACTCAACAAATTAGTCTCCAAGGACTTGGTGATAGGACTGCCTAACATTAAGTTCAAGGAAGACAAAGCTTGTAAGGCTTGTGCAAGGGGAAAGTAGGTAAGATCCTCTTTTAAATGCATGAACGTGATAAGTACTATCAGAACGATGGAACTGGTTCATATGGATCTCTGTGGTCCAATGAGAACATTAAGTAGATGTGGTAAGAGATATGTGATGGTGCTTGTTGATGATTACTCTAGGTTTACCTGGACATTGTTTTTAACATCTAAAGATGAAACATTCGACATGTTCACTTCTTTTGTTACAAAAACTCAGAAACAATTAGGAAATCAACTTGCATCAATTAGGTCTGATCATGGCACTGAATTTGAAAATGCTAAATTTGCTGAATATTGTAATGAGCATGGCATAGATCATAAATTTTCTACTCATAGAACTCCACAACAAAATTGAGTAGTTGAAAGAAAATAGGACACTTGAAGATATGACTAGGACTATGCTTCTTTCTAGTAAGCTTCCCCACAGCTTTTGGGCAGAAGCTGTTAATACTGCATGCTATATCATAAATAGGTGCATGACAAGACCTATTGTAGAGAAGACTCCCTATGAGTTACTTAAGGGGAGAAAACCAAATATATCCCCCTTAGGGCATCTGGTTGCAAGTGCTTTGTGCACAACTATGGTAAAGACTCCCTAGGTAAGTTTGATCCCAGAAGTGATGAGGGAGTATTCTTGGGATATTCTTCACATAGTAAAGCTTATAAAGTTTATAACAAAAGAACTATGTGTGTTGAAGAAAGTGTACATGTGATTTTTGATGAAACTAACATTCTCTCGGAGAGACAGGAACATGATGATGAAAAAATTGAGCTGGTTAGAAACTTAAATGAAACCACAGCCCAGACTGAAGCAACACTGGAGGAAGGAACAGGTTCATCCATCCCGGGAAACATGACAGAGGAATAGAACAAAATAATTCTCAAACTTCAGTGGAACTTTTGCCTGAACCTATTCCACAACAACAAAGCATTGAGGCAACATAAAGGGGTAACCAATTGGTTATGAAACCCTACAGATATCAAAGTTCTCATCCTATTGAGAACATCATCACTGATCCAACCTCTGGAATCAAAACCAGATCTTCTCTAAAGAATCTTTGTGATTTTGATGCTTTCTTATCTCTTGTTGAACCTAAAAATGTTGTTGAGACTTTGCAGGATGCAGACTGGGTAAATGCAATGCAAGATGAACTCAACCAATTTGAAAGGATTCAAGTTTGTCATCTAGTACCATGACCCTCAGATAGATCATTAATTGGCATTAAGTGGGTCTTCAGAAACAAACTTGATGAAGATGGAACAGTTACAAAGAACAAGGCAAGATTGGTGGTTCAAGGATATAGTCAGGAGGAATGCCTAGACTATGATGAAACTTTTTCTCCATTGGCAAAGCTGGAAGCAATAAGACTCCTCATAGCCTTTGCTGCTTACATGGAATTCACCCTTCACCAGATGGATGTCAAGAGTGCCTTTCTAAATGGCTATCTAAAGGAAGAAGTGTTTGTCAAGCAACCTCCGGGGTTTGAGAACAAGGAGAACCTGATCATGTGTACAAACTTGATAAAGAATTGTATGAACTCAAGCAAGTTCCAAGAACATGGTATGAAAGGTTATCAAAGTTTATGCTTGATCATAACTACAAGAGAGGTAAAATTGGCAACGCTCTGTTCTTGAAAGAAAAAAGTTAAAGATCTCTTGGTAGTTCAGATATATGTAGATGACGTAATCTTTGGAGCAACTACTGATAAGCTAAGTAAAGAATTTGCTAAACTAATGGGGAGTGAATTTGAAATGATCATGATGGGTGAGATTAATTTCTTTTTAGGCTTAAATATTAAACAAAATTCAAATGGAACTATGATCCATCAGCAAAAGTATGTAAAAGAGTTGCTTAAAAGGTTTAAAATGGAAGATTCCAAAGAAATCGACACTTCTATTGCAATTGCCACAAAGTTGGATACAGATGAACCTGGTTCATTTGTTGATCAGAAGTTGTATAGGGGAATGATTGGTTCATTATTGTATCTCACTGCTAGTAGACCTGACATTGTTTTCAGTGTAGGCCTTTGTACAAGATTTCAGACAAATCCAAAGGAATCCCACCTAACTGTTGTCAAAAGAATCTTGAGATACCTAAAAGGCACCACTGATCTTTTTCTTTGGTATCCAAAAGGTAGTAATTTTAATCTTGTGGGATATGCTGATGCTGACTATGCATGTTTTCTAGTGGATAGAAAGAGCACCTCAAGTATGACACACTTTCTTGGCCCATGCCTTGTGTCTTGGACCACTAAAAAGTGGCCTTATCTATGTTGTTGTTGCCTCATGTTGTGCTCAATTATTGTGGATTAAGCAACAATTGATGGACTTTGGAATTGATGTTGGATGTATCCCTATCCTTTGTGATAACACTAGTGCTAAAGAACCCCGTTCATCACAAGATAACTAAGCATATATATGTTAGACATCACTTTTTAAGGGACAATTATGAGAAGGGATTGATTACTATAGAATTTTGTGCTACTGATAAGCAGATTGCTAAAATCTTTACAAAAGAACTAAGTAGAGAGCACTTTGAAAGGAACATATTAGAATCAGGGATGATTAAGATCACCTAATTGAACCAGTTCAGAATGTACATGAAACAAAGGGGGAAATGAAAGAAAAAATTGGTTAGAAAATCTAGAATTTGTGTAAATAACTAGATTAATCTTTGCTTAGTCTCATACTGTAAATAGTATACTCCTATGCCATGTGTTAATATGACTCACTGGTCCCTAATGAAATTTTCTCTATTTTGGCAAATTGAGACATGATCGAGAGGATTCTTTGTGAAGAACCTGGTTCATCAGTGCTGATTCATCTGAAAAACGAGGTATGTATTCTACACTCTGCACAATTTGAAATACTAATATTTAAATCATGAGCAGAATTCTACCCAAGTTCAAAATCTTCAAAATCCTATCCAACCAAAATTTGAACCAGTTCCGTTTCAACAAAATAATCCTCACCGAATTAAAATACCTAGATTCAAGGGGAGCTGTAACCGTCGTTTCGAACTAAAAATTGCAGGATGATTAGAATTCTAATTGACCACAAAAAGCTATCGTTGTGTATTAATTACAATTCTCCTTTAAATCCCTCATCATCATCTTTGAAAATTCCTCATTATTTTTGAAAACCGTCGAAACCCTCTTTTTCTCTTTACCTTCGAATTCCATTCAAAATTTTTTCTTCATCACAGAACCATACTCAAAATGTCTAACCCCTGGAATAATCCTGATACTCCTCCTCCCCCTACTCCTTCCCCTTCCCCCACTACCCCTCAACCTAGCTCTACCCCCCAACCTAGGAGAAGGAGAGACAAAATGCTTGCTAGAAAAATAGTGTCTAGCGGTGATATATCACGAAAATTAAATGCCCAGCTTCAAGCAAGCCAAGCCCAAGACTCACAAAATTCGAGTGACTCTTTCAAATCGGTGACTGAGGGGAAGAAACTGGGTCTTCCCATTCTGAACATGTAACTTCTGTCCCAAAACCTTCTTCTGAGGTCATTTCTGAGGTTGCTGAAAATTTAGAAACTAGGTTCATAGTGGTTGAGTCAGTGAAAGATATGGAAATGCATGAGACGAGAAGGAGAGGTGGTAAAAATAAAACTGAAAAAGAAAATGAGAGTGAGAGAGTACGGAGTGAAGAGAGGGGAAAAGGGAGAGAAGTGGCTTATTCTTCACCCACCTCTGAATCTGTTAGAATGGTTATTTGTGGAGCTGAGCCAGAAAAGGAGGAAGAAAGTAGCAAGAACGCAGGGGGGAAGTGGATCAGGAGAAGCCGCTGAAGGGCTAGTAAATCTTGGAAAGAAAGCAGATGAACCTGGTTCATCTGCTGAGGAAACCCTAGCTGATCTCTTGAAAAAGATAGGTGACAGTTACAAACCTAAGAAGAAAAGAACTCCTAAAGCTACAACCTCTGGGACAGCAAGAGCCAACAAGAAAAGAAAAGTTGCTCCTTCTGAGACTTCTGATATTCCTCTTCCAAGAGGAAGCACTACAAGGAGCAAGTTAAAGCAAAGTGAGGACGAGTTGCGGAGAGCTTTAGAGGAGAGTAAGAAGAAAAGAGTGGAAAAAGGGAAAGAAAGAGTGGTTGAGGTTGTTGACGTGGATGAGATGGACTTGGTCCATCAAAGTGAAAAAATGACAATTGAGGTAGATGTTTAGACCCCTAAGCCCAAGAAAGCCAAGACTTCCTCAAAGAAGTCTTCATCTGTTTCTTAGTCTGTTGAACCCTGTATCTTGGCTAAGCAAACTAAGTCTCTAGTAAAAGCCAAGCAAGTGAAAATTACTGAAGAAGAAGATTGGAGTGGTGAAGAGGAGGATGAGTCTGATGGTGAGAAGGACAAGTTGACCAAGTTTGGAAAACGAACAATTTTGAAGGGGAGATTGTTGAAGGAATTGGAAGAAGAAGGAATGATCATGCTGCTGGAGAAAATTGAGATACAGGGGTGGAAGGACATGGTCCTTCAGTTGGATGGGATACTAGCTAGGAATGAGATAATGGAATTCATGGTCAATGCTAAGGTAAAGGATAGCAGAGTCACCAGTCAAGTGAAAGGGGTTCAAATTTCTTTTGATGCTAAAGAGCTGGGTGAAATCCTTGGCATACCCTATGAAGGCTATGATGGCTATACTAGCAGAAATGGCCAAGTCTGGATTCTCTTCCAACTGCCCTGGATATCACTAGGAAATTCTGTGATAATGAAGAAGAGAGTGAGCCGAAGGTAGTTTATAAGAGTGAAATGAAGCCACCCCACAAGGTGATCTTTGAATTCATCAACAAGTGTGTGCTGTAAAGGCAGGAAAGAAGGCATATTGCTAACTACATGGACTTGGTCTTGATAGAGTGTTTGGATAGTGGGAGGCAGATTAACTTGCCTGGGTTAATCATTCAGCTTTTGGACAGAGTTGTCAATGGCTCCAACGCCTATGCCATTCCTTATGGCTTCATTCTCACTACTGTTATTGCTCATTACAAGGTGCCACTGAAGAAGGCAAAGATGGCCACAAGCAAAGATCATTTTGGGGTCAATACTCTGCTTGCTTGTGATTATGAGGTCCATGCCATCCCCAATGAACCCGATTCATCTAAAAAGACACCTGTTAACAGCAAGGTCAGAGCCCTAGTACAGGAGAGTGGGGCAAAGGATGCTGAGATAGCAAGGCTGAAGACGCGTTTGGCTGAGGTTGAATCTGAGAGAGATGCTCTTAGAGCTGAGCTTACAAAGGAAATAGAGAAGAATGAGGGAATTGTTCAAGATATGTTGAACCTTCTCCAAACCAAAGCGCAAGCCCCTAGTTCTTCCAAGCCTCAGTTGCCTAGCCTGCCTATAATTTCAGTGACCTAGATTCGGGATTCTTTTTCTTTTGCTGCTCATGTTTTAACTGTTTTTATTTCATTTTATGGATTGTGGCAGAACCGTACTTTCTATCAATGAAATTTGCTGCTTTTGTTCTTATTCATTATCTCTATTTCTTTTATAGTTTGAATTCTTAGTTGATTATTGATGATTAATCCATGAGTGCATTTGTAGTTTCCCCAGTGGCCATGTAATTTTTATAAAATCTGGGGCTCACACATCTTTTTGCAACTTTTTGATGATGCCAAAATGGGGAAGAATGGTTGTGCTATGCTCTGAACAAGTGATATTTATAACCTAAATGACTCTGGTTCTTTATGATAAGTGCTTAATACTCTAATATGTGTCAATATTGGATTAAGTTGAAACAGGCTTAAGCTTATGGACGCACAAAGTTTGTCATCATTAAAAAGGGGGAATTTGTTGGCCCAAGAAAGAGAATAGTTTGAAGATTGACAAAGAAACTCAGAAATGAACCAAGTCCATCACGAGCAGACATAAACATGAGTAGAGTCAAGGCACGTGAGATGCACATGCAAGAGATAAACGTATTCTGGAAAAATAGAGATATCTCCTGATCGAAAAGATTGCAAAACGATAAGGAGAATGACTCCTTATTCAGTAAGAACAATATCTAAGATAAAGAAGGATTTTAGGAGTTGATATTGACTAGAACTCTTCCACCAAGGAAGAGTAGCATTAGAACTCTAGTTAATTCTTTATCTACTAATCATATATATTGCAGAATGTTCTTATTGTACATGCACGCACAAAAGCAGAAGTTAAGAAAGAATATGAGAGCAAAATAGCAAGGCAATTTTGCAAGTAGTTCGTGTGAAAGTTGAGTGTGCGAACCTGAAGCTACCTGAACCATCTAGAAGAACCAGTTCCAACTGTTTGTCTTTTAGTCTAGTTCATTTGTAGTAGGTGGTTTTAACTTGTACCTTTTCAGCTTTATCTAAAAGCATTTGTAAGAGGTACTTTGTGTTTTCAAGTTAGAGTTAACTTGAAGTTTATCGCAAACAGCTAGAGGCTGGTTTGCCACAAGGGATTAGTGGTAATCCTAGGTTTCCAAAAGAGTTTTTGTAAATGCTGTTTTGGCTCACTGATTTAGTAAAGAGTTTTGGAAAAATCCTTCTGGGAAGTAGGTCGTGGTTTTTTTACCTTTTGAGCCAGGTGTTTTCCACGTAAAAGTTTCTATGTTCTTTAATTTCTGTACTTATTATTCCGCAACAGTAGTAGTTGGAACACATAGAAGAACCAGGTCCTTCTATAATCTGTGCACGCGAAAAAATTGGACACCACACAAATCACCCATCCCCCCACCCCCACCCCCACCCCTCTTGTGTGGTATTGGCGTATAAAATATTAATATTAATTGGCAATATAACAAAATTGGGTATAAACTAATTTTTGAATTAAGTGTACGTATTTATTAATTTGAATTAATAGATTAAATATTTGAGTCAAGTGTCGTTAGTTTTTGAATTTTAATTAAAAAATATATTCATTAGCAATTATTAAACCCATGTTATTCATGGCTAACAACAAGCTTTTTGTTTAATTAAAATAAAACTCTATTTTCTTGAATAATGAGATTTATTTTTGGAATAATTGTTTTGTCTTCAACAAAATCGTTTTCTAAACACGCATTTTTGGGAACAAAACATAAAAGAAAAGAATATGTATATGGTTAAAAATAAACAATGGCGTACATCTTTTACTATCGAGAACTTCTAACATTTATGTTTTTGAAATAGTTCAATATTACGTTTTGAATAAAGTATGACATCATAGGGTTTATCTATTGGGTATACTGAAATAAATTAAGAAGATAGTTTAATTTTGTTAAAGCAATATAATCTCATGTGCTTAAACAAGTAAAACAATAATTTTCTATGATTAATATTTTTAATAATTATCCGCGCATATTGCGGATACTAATACTAGTTCATTAATGAAAGGTACAAGCCCATCGCCCTTCGATTTGCGTTATATGATTTATCTTTTTACTTGGACTGAAAAAATACATGTAATTTTGTTTGTAAAAACTTTATCAATCAAATCTAATAGAATAATAAAATGTGAATTCTATACATACTCTAGTTTGTAATGGAATGCGAAAAGAATCATTTGCTTATTCAAATAGCTACATGGTTAATAATGTTGCTATTTTGAGTTCATGCACAATTCAAAGTTATTGCCTAAGAAATATCAAAGAGGTATAATGTAGTTCTTGGTTTATATATTAAATCTTTTGTGGAATCAAAGTTGTTAAAAGAGCTTTACTTTAAAAACTATCAGTCTTCAAAATTAATTTTTTTACTTAAACTTTAAAAAAAAACACTTGTGAAACTTAAGTAATTGAATTATAAATTAGAATCAATTTTAAGTTACATATTGATTGAGTTCATTAAGTATTTTTATGGGACAGAGAGTTTCTTTCATTATTGTATAACTAAATAAAATAAACATCAAAAAATAAAACTCTAAAACGCGCTATATGTAAAACTTCTAATAGACCTCCGACTAAACCACGCTCCACCTAATGGAGCCGCCGGACGGCAACGTTCCGGTGCGTCCAGACAACCAAAAGAACCCAAAAGCCAACACGAATCAAATACCAAAAGTAACCCCAACGAAACATTCATATGTTTCCACCCTTATCAACATCTCAAATTCAATCCCAAATCCAACAAAGCAAGAACAGGAATCAGTGATTGCGATAAGAACAACTCATAATGGAATGCCATCAGTGATCTTTAAGACCAAGGATTACTATGGAATAATGGTTTCATAATGTAGGAGAACGATTGTGGGGAGATTTCTAAACATTCGTCCACAAATTGAAAAGATTAGGTCGAGGTTTTTGGAGAAATTTCCACTGAAGGGCTCGGTTAACATTGGAGTCTATGATAACAACAATATTTTCTAGACTTTACAAATGATGAGGACTACAACTTGGTGTGGTATCGAAGATTAGTGGATATTGAAGGAACTCAAATGTGGCTCCAGAAATTGAGTCCAGACTTCAAACCAGAGGAGGACATGCCCATAGTCCCAGTGTGGGTTAATCTTCCAAGACTGCTTTTCCATCTTCATACATGGCATTATGTAAAACAAATTGTGAGTGCTGCTGGCACTCCACTTGAAATGAACATAGCTACAAGAGGGAAAACTAGGCCTAGTATGGACAAGGTGAGACTAGAAGTAGATTTGCTCAAACCTTTACTAACAAGCGTTTGGGTGGGAGATGAAGATGAGGACTCCCCTCTGAATGGTTTCGAGCAGAAACTGGAGTATGACAATGTACCAAAATACTGTAAACACTGCAAGAAACTGGGACATTCGATGATGAATTGCCGAGTTTTGGAGAAAAGAAGAGCCAATGAAGTTAAGGAAGTGGAGGCAAAAGGTAAATGACACAATGGAAGCAGGAACAACTCTAGAAAAGGACAAAATGGAAGCTGAATCGAGCAAGGGGAAGTCAATTGAACATGACAAATAGCAGCAGAGTACCCAGTTCAACCAGAACCAAAAGAGCACTGAAATCCATGTTGATCACAACAAAGATAAGGAGAGGGAGAAGGCCAAAGAATCAGTCAACGAAGAACAAAACAAAAGAAAGGCAAGAAGAAAAAGGAAATACCAAAAAAAAGAAACAAAGTGATCTTTATGACAACAAGAAAGAGAACCAAGGACAGGGAATTGTTGAGGCAAAGACCAATCCAGAGTGTCAATGAAAACAAAGTAGAATTGAATAAAAATAATGAATGTTTAGAAGCAAGGTACAAGAGGTGCAACAACAAGGAACTAACTTAGTGATGGAGAGTGACAACGAAGATGGAAGCTTGAGCCATACACCACAAAGTAGGAGACCTCAAAACACAGAATTGAAAGATGAACAATTGATCAAGCAAATTGACAGCATGATTAGGGTGGAGGAAATAGAACTAGAGACATCTAGTGTTGACACAGCCATCAGAAATCAGCAAGGAATCCATCTTGTAGTAGAGTTGAATGGGGGACACAATATCCCACAAGAAGGAGATAAACAAGAAGGGGACTGTGTAGGAGACTCTAAAACAACAGGAAAATCGGAAAAGGAAGACTCGAATGATCCAAACTACAGATTAACTGGAATTTCAAACAAAAAGGACTGTCTACCAACAGAAAAAGGAAGAAGTCAGCAGAGGAGAGAAGGCAAAAGCAGAAGGAATAACGAAATAACACCCCCTAGACAGAGGAAGGGGGTAACAAAAAATTCAAAAATTTAATTTTTATGATAAGTGCGATCTTATGGAACATCAGAGGGGTGAGTTCAAAAAAGGCCATACATTGATTGAAAAATCTAATCAATATCAACAAAGTGGAATTTGTAGCAATTATGGAGCCGTTTGTCCGGAAAGATAAGATTGATGGATACAAAAAGTTTCTGGGATTTCATCAATGTATCTCGAATGACAATGGAAAGATATGGTGTTTTTGGACAACAAGCATTCATGCAACTATGATTACAAACGAAGATCAACAAATAACAATAAACTTCAGTGTAGAAGGTGAAGGCAATGGATGTTTTTTCACTGCTGTCTATGCTAAGTGTACTTCATCAGAAAGAAGTGAACTTTGGCAAAGTTTGGAATGAGTAAATGGAATGGTGAATGTCCCATGGTGCGTGGGAGGGGATTTCAACTCAATCCTAGACACAAATGAGAAACTGGGAGGAAGGCCATATAGAATCGGCAAAAACATTGATTTCTCGAACTGTCTGAGTAATTGTGAGCTAGTAGATGCTGGTTACATAAGGGATAAGTTTACATGGTGCAATAATAGAAGACCCTTTGAAGAGGATATGGAAGATATTGGACAAGATCATGATCAACGACCTGTGATTATAGATATTTCAAAATAACAGTGTTAGACACCTTGTGAGAACTGGCTCTGATCATAGGCCACTTCTCATGAAGTGTTTCTGATAGTTCCTAAGAGTCCACCGAACAGTAGAGTTACCAGGTCCTCTACTAGTTCCCACAGATATATATACTAGAAAGACAAGTAGAGTGACAGAGGATTTTACGTGGAAAAATCCCACTCAAGGGGACAAAAACCACGACCTACACTTGTAGGATTTCAACTTCACTAACTTGTAATCTAAACAATTACAAGCCACTTTGCTAGGCAACCTTACAAAGACTTCAACACACTAACTTGTAAACCCTATTACAAGCCACTTTGTCACTCCCTAGTTACAAAGACTTTGACTAATGACTAACCCTAGTCATAGCACAAACATGGATGCTTGAGATGAAAAGATTCCTAATAAGTTGCTTCTACAAAAGCGAGTAGGATACAATAGAAATACAATGCAAGATTACAACTCAACTAAGGACACAAACAACACAAGGTGAAACCGGTCCATCTTAGTGGAGTTGTCTTCTTGCCCTTAAGACACTTGAGTCTTCAATGCTTGAGACCAATTGAATGCTTGAGAGATTGTTCTTTTTTAAATTCTCAAGTGAGTATTATTTTTCTTGCCTCGAGATATTAAAAGCCCTTACACAATACAAGAAGGATGTCCCATATCTTGAGAGTACATGCCTTAACCAATGGGAAGTGACTGCTGCACTGTTACTACACTATAGCGTGCACAGTAACCAGCAGTCACTTATCTGTCACAGCTTTTTACAGCTATCAAGTTGACCTGTACTTTTATTTGTGAGCCTGGTAGGGGATCAGGTCCTTCAGCTGGTCCCTCCAAGTACAGCAGTGCATAGTTCTGAATTTCTGGAGTCAGAGATGACAGGTGAGACTGTTTATATACCAGGTCCTCAATCTGGTCCTTCATATAAAAGTTTGTCAGATCATCAAAACAGAATACAACTCATCAATTTCCCCCTATTTGATGATAACAAACTTTTATAATTGGGAAGTAATTGTGATAGTGTAACACATGATCTACCAGGTTCCTAACAAGTTCCCCCTATCACTGTTTTCCCCCTTAGGCTGTGCTTCCCCCTGAATCAATGCTCAAACAGGTCAGAGTATCTCAGATTATCCCAATGATGTCCTTTAATAATTTCCCCCTTTTGGCATCATAAAAAGGCATACCCAGGCAAAAAATAAGGAAGTCCTTTAAAGTTAACTCATGCTCCTTGTGTGCACACAACATGATAGAGGACAGAATAAAATGAAGACAGGAATCAAGTAGATCATGAAAAGACTGATTTCATTAATAGCAAAATACTTAAAAACATTTCAGAAGTCATTGCTCGAGAGCAAGAGAATTCATTTGGATTTTCCAATGCAGGAGTAGCCAGATGTTATCCAACCCAAAACAAACCAAACACAAACAACATTAAAACTGACAGCCACATCATATAATAGGTCAGAGGAAAGAAGAAGAGACTAAAGAGCACTAGAGGGGGGAGGCTGAGAGGAAGAGGTAGTGAGGGTGCGAAGGACCAGGTCCATGCGAGCATTCGCAGAGGACTGCTCCTGAAGAAGCTTTTCCTTCAGATGATCAACTTGTTGCTTCAACATAGCATTCTCCTTGGTCAGGCGGACCACTTCTTCATCAGATGAACTAGAAGAACCGGGTCCTTTGTCAGAGTGTCCTGATGCCTCCAAAATGGCGATTTGCGCCTTCAGCCTCTTGATAGTGTCTTGGGCAGCATTAAGGGCATTTATCATTTGAGAGATCGTGGAGTTGCTGCCCCAGCCTTCTCAAGACACTCCCACTCTTCAAGAGTGGTCTTTGTGAAAGATTGTTTACGAGTTCCTACCCGAGGGTTGCTGAGAGGGACTTTGTAGTACTCTAGGATCCGAGTGAGTAGGAAGCCATAGGGAAGACCATGATTACCATCCTTGACAGAGACAACCTTATCCATGTGTTTGATCATAAGGGCAGGTAGGTTGACAGGCTTGAAATTGTCAAGGGCCTTCATCAAAATGAAGTCAGCCCTAGAGGCAACTGACCGCCTTTCAGCGCGAGGCAGAA
Organism: Nicotiana undulata; assembly: GCA_005239495.1. Classification (NCBI taxonomy): domain Eukaryota; kingdom Viridiplantae; phylum Streptophyta; class Magnoliopsida; order Solanales; family Solanaceae; genus Nicotiana; species Nicotiana undulata. The sequence goes on along the minus strand of MDKH01033607.1, from coordinate 19,372 downwards.
GAACTTTGTTCACCAACTAAAAGAGCAGTTGGTAGACAGGAAACATCGCCTTATTGTGCACCCGGTACCCATACTGAACCGACCCAGGCTTAAATATGACCTTCTGAAAATAATTACTGCAGGCATGCTTGTCTGGGTCCACTGAGTCCAGACCTTCTGAAGCCACACCCAGAACTACCCCCAAGGCAGCATCATCGAACACAATGTCCACATTGCCTACCATTACACACGCGTGACCATCTTCAGGAAGGAAGAGAGTAGCATAGAACTCCTTGATCGCATCTTCATATACTTTAGGCCCACTGACATTCAACATATGTGCCCATTTCTGGAACTCAATCATGGCCATGAGCTGACTCATGCCAGGCATGTCAAGAATGTCGGGGTCAATAGTACGCCCCCACAACACACTTTGTCCTTGAACGCTGTAAGCAGAGAGTTAAAAGTGTAGGCAGGTGAGAGTGATGCTTTTGAGTTCAGGAGTGTGTGTGAATAATATGGTTAGAGGAGAGTAATTTTATAGAGGAATGGAGTAATGAGAAGAAGGGGAAACGGGTCCAACTGGCGGTTTTGGGGAAGTGTAGAGAAAGTGGAAAGGTGGAAAGACGGACGTGACTGATGTGTCTCAGAAAAGGTAGAGAGAGAGAGTGAAAGTGGCAGCAGTAATTAATGCAGTTACTTTTGATAGAGAGGGAGAGAGAACATATAGCTACTAACCTGGTGTACAGGAACCGGGTCCCGTACTTGGTTTATTTTAAGAAGAGATGGCTCAGTCTTTGTATGGTCTACGATGCCACTTCATTAATTTCTGTAATCACCATGCGTGCCTACCTGCAACGGTATTGATGTGAGTTAAACTTTAATAGGAAAACACCTTAGCAACTAAACCTGAGTAAGACATCCATAGCCATAGGAGGACCAGGTTCCTAATTTGGTCTCAGCATCCCCAGAGCCAGTCTATTTTTCTCAAAATGTTCTCTCCCTTGTGCCTTGGTGAAGATGCCTGCAATTTGATCTTCAGTGCAACAATACCTCATGCAGATGTGCCCCTTTTCAACATTGTCTCTGAGAAAGTGATGCCTCACATCAATGTGCTTGGTTCTCTTGTGTTGGACTGAAGTTTTTGCCATGTTGAGTGCACTGGTACTGTCACATAGGAGTGGAATGCCGTCAATGAAGACACCAAAATCCTCTAATTGTTGTTTGATCCACAATAGTTGAGCACAGCAGGATGCAGCTGCAACGTATTCAGCTTCAGTTGTGGATAATGCCACTGATTTCTGCTTCCTTGTGCCCCATGAGATTAAGCATGATCCAAGGAAGTGAGCCATCCCTGAAGTGCTCTTCCTGTCCACCAGATAACCTGCATAGTCAGCGTCAGCATAACCAATAAGATTAAAATTATCACCTGAAGGATAGTAAAGGACCAGGTCCTGTGTGCCCTTGAGATAGCGTAGGATCCTCTTGGCAGCTTTCAGATGTGACTCCTTAGGATTGGATTGAAACCTTGCACATAACCCCACACTGAAAACTATATCTGGTCTACTAGCTGTTAGGTAAAGAAGAGAACCAATGATTCCTCTATACATGGTTTGATTCACAGGAGTACCAGAATCATCCATGTCAAGTTTTGTAGCCACTGCAATGGGTGTGTCAATCACCTTGGAGTCCTCCATGTCAAACCTTTTGAGCAATTCCTTGATGTATTTCTGCTGGCTGATGCATGTACCCTAAATGGACTGTTTAACTTGAAGGCCCAGGAAGAAGTTCAGGTCCCCCATCATGCTCTTCTCAAATTCACTTCCCATGAGCATTGCAAACTCTTTACACAATGAATCTGTTGTAGCTCCAAAAATAATTTCATCGACATATACCTGGACAATGAGAAGGTTCCTTCCTCGTTTCTTCAGAAAAAGGGTGTTGCCGATCTTTCCTCTTGTGAATCCATTGTCTAGTAGAAACTTGGACAACCTTTCATACCATGTTCTAGGAGCTTGCTTCAATCCATACAAAGCTTTATCCAGTTTGAACACATGTTCTGGGTGAACATGATTTTCAAACCTAGGGGGTTGCTTGACATACACTTCTTCCTTGAGATATCCATTTAAGAACGCACTTTTCACATCCATTTGAAACAAGGTGAATTCCATATGAGATGCAAAGGCAATGAGAATTCGAATGGCTTCCATACGAGCAACTGGAGAAAAAGTTTCATCGTAATCAATCCCTTCTTCTTGATTGTAGCCTTGAACTACCAGCCTAGCTTTGTTTCTGGTAGTTTTCCCATTCTCATCCAGCTTGTTCCTGAACACCCACCTGGTCCCTATGATGGTTCTGTCTGAAGGTCTAGGTACCAGATTCCATACCTTGTTTCTCTCAAATTAATGAAGCTCCTCTTGCATGGCAACAATCCAATTAGCATCCTTTAGAGCTTCTTTGATATTTTTAGGTTCAATTTGGGATAAAAAGGCTGAAAAGGCTAGAGAATTTTTGGTTTTTGATCTGGTTTGAATTCCGGAATCAAGAGGGGTAATTATGTTGTCAAGTGGGTGAGAGCTCTTATGTTTCCAATTTGGAGCCTGAAACTGATTGGTAGATGAACTTGGTATGTTGGTAGGGTTTCCTTGTATCACCTATTCTTCTACTTGTGGAGTACTTTCCACTGCATCTCCAACTCTTTCCTCAGCTTCTGTGGGAGAGATAGGGGTACCAGGTTCCTTTTGAGGTCATGAGGTAAAAGTTGAGTTGCCATCAACCATTTCTTTGGCTTGACTCATCATGTCTGCCTTGCCATTTGATACGTCAGAGATCTCTCCATGAACCAAGAGTGGTTCACTATCCTGTTCATCACCATTGTTATCTTTGTTTGAGAATGGAATTTCATTGAAGAGAACATGAACACTCTCTTCCACACATTGAGTTCTCTTGTTATACACCTTGTATGCCTTACTTTGAGAGGAGTATCCCAGAAAGATTCCTTCATCACTCTTGGCATCGAACTTTCCCAGTTGATTCTTCCCATTGTTAAGAACATAGCATTTGCAACCGAAGGCTCTCAGATGAGTTATTTTGGGCTTTCTTCCGTTGAGCAATTCATATGGGGTCTTGTTCAGGAGGGACCTGATCATGCACCTGTTCACCAAGTAGCAAGTTGTATTTAGTGCTTCAACCCAGAAATGTTTTGCAATCCCACTGTCTATGAGCATTGTTCGAGCCATATCTTCCAGGGTTCTGTTCTTCCGTTCCACCACACCATTCTGTTGAGGAGTCCTTGGAGCTGAGAAGTTGTGTGTGATTCCATTCTCGTTGCAAAATTCATCAAATTTAGCATTATCAAATTCAGTTCCATGATCGGATCTGATGCAAGCAACCTTCATGTTCATCTTTACTTGGATTTTCTTGACAAAGGCCACAAAGACCTCAAATGTCTCATCTTTGGATCGAAGAAATAGTGTCCAGGTGAAACGTGAGTAATCATCCACAATCACAAAGATGTATTTCTTTCCACCTCTACTTGGAACTCTCATTGGACCTCACAGGTCCATGTGAAGAAGCTCAAAAGTTCTGGATATGCTAACCTCTTTCTTTGGCTTAAAAGATGATTTCACATGTTTTCCCTTGGCACAAGCATCACAGACTTTGTGCTCCCTGAACTTGGAGTTTGGCAGACCCCGAACCAGGTCCCTCTGTATCAGTTTATTTAGGAGAGAAAAGCTTGCATGACCCACTCTTCTATGCCAAAGCTCAGCATCGTCATCAACTGCTTTCAAGCAGTTCACTTGGCCAGCTTCCAGTGATTTGAAGTCAGCAACATAGATGTTTTTGTATCTCTTGGCTATCAACACCACTTCTCCAGTCACTAAGATAGTAACTGTGCACACTTTTGACAAGAACTCCACTTTATTTCCTTTATCACAGATTTGTGAGACACTCAATAGACTGTATTTCAAGCCATCCACATAGTATACATTTTCAATTGAGTGCTCTAGAGATCTTCCAACTCTTACAACACCAAGGATGTATCCCTTCTTTCCATTTCCAAAGGATACATCCCCTCCCTGCAGGTCCTTCAATGAGAGAAAATCCAAGTTATTTCCAGTCATATGCTTTGAGCATCCACTGCCCATAATCCATTGTAATCCAGTTTCCCTCACTAATCCCTGCACACACAAATCAATGATTAGATTTAGGAACCCAAACAAGTTTGGGTCTCTTGTAGTTAGGAAAGGGATGGATAAGAGCTTTTCTAGTCCATGCAGGTAGGAGTGGATACCCCTTGCTAGGACCTGGTCCCTGCTCAGTTTTCCTCCTGCCAGCAAACATTTTGTTTTTCTGGACTGATTGATCCCTGGTTGGGCAGCTTCCTTTGTAGTGCCCGTTGTTCCCACAATGGGTACAAAGCCAATTGTCTAGGACTATGACATATTTGCTGTGTGGGTTGTAGGGAGTTTTCTCCTTTTGAAACCTAATTCCCTGCCTATTTCCAGAATTATTAAAGTACATGGCAGTGACAGCATCTGTGGACGAGGTCCAGTTCAGTGATTTTTTAAGATCAGATTTTAATTTGCTTACTTCTGCTTGCAACTCTCTGTTTTTCTCAATCTCACTACACAAACTGGTCTTGGCCTTATTCAATTCTCTCTCAAGCTTGACATATTGTTCACTGGCTATTTCCTTTCCTTTATCCACACTTAATGGACCAGGTTCTATTCTAAGTCTCTGAATGGGTTCTTCTAGGTCTGTGATTGTAGCTAGAAGGTTATTTCTTTCCTGCTCCACTACACCAATCCTTACATTTAGACTAGATTTTTCATTGCCTAGACTCTCCATTGTTTCTTTTTCAAGATTTTTTATGGAATCCTTAAGATCCACAACCACCACCATTAGGTCATCTCTTGTTTGTTCTACCTCTCCTAGTTCTATGGTCAATAGATCCCTGTCTTCAACTAAACTGTACTATGTATCAATGAGAACATTTGATAATGGCATCAATTTTTTAAGAGAATAGGATTTCAGATTTCTCTGAACATCCCTGAAGTTTACCTCGTCTGCTTCATCTTCCTCTTCTTCATCAGATTGAGCCATAAGGGCAAACAATGAGTCATACTCCTTGTCCTTATTCTCAACTGCCATCATAGAGTTGTTTTCAGCTTCAGTTTCCTCTTCAGATTCACTTGATGAATCTCCTCAAGCGACAAGAGCCTGCTTCACAACATGATCAGTTGCGCTTTTTCTGCTGAATCTTTTCTCGGGAACCTGGTTCCTCTTCGTAGCTTTGTTAGTGTTGAACTTGTAGTTGTCTTGCTTTAGGAACGGGCAGTCTTTTATGAAATGCCCGGGCTTACCACATTAATGACATAGGTCATGGTTTATGGGCTTGCTTGAGCTGCCTCTTCTTGGTATTCCCCCGTTCCTTCGAACCACTTCTGAAATCTTTTGGTGAGATAGGCCATGTCATTGTCCTCTTCACTTGACTCATGTTTTTCAGCTTGAAGAACCAGGTTCTTCTCCTTCTTGGGTTCTCTTCTTTCACTGTCCTTTTTTCTTTTCATCTCGTAAGTTTTCAGGTTCCCTATCAACTCATCCATTGTTAGAACTTGCAAGTCCTTTGCCTTTGTGATGGCATTTACCTTGCTTTCCCAGGAACTAGGTAGAACACTTAGGATCTTTTGCACTATCTTGTTCCTAGGAATGATTTCTCCTAGAGAGTGAAGCTCGTTGATAATGGAAGTGAATCTGGTATGCATGTCTTGTATATTTTCATCTTCCTTCATCTTGAACAGTTCATACTCAGTAGTGAGCATATCGAACTTTGACTGCTTCACTTATGTTGTTCCTTCGTGGGCTGTCTGCAAGGCCTCCCAGATCTCTTTAGCAGAATGACACGCAGAAATCCTTTTATATTCATCTGGTCCTATTCCACACACTAGGATTTTCTTTGCACGAAAATTCTTTTCCACAACTTTTATGTCGGCTTCATCATAATCTAATCTTGTTTTTGGCACCAACAGACCAACCTCTCCAACCTTGTTCATAGGAACATGAGGTCCATCACAAATGATGTCCCATAACTTAGAATCCTCAGCCATGATGAAGTCATGCATGCGAGTCTTCCACCACCCAGAGTATTGACCATTGAACCTTAGAGGTCGATGTGTTGATTGTCCTTCTTCGAAGTTTGGTGGAGCAGCCATTACAGATCCATTCTAGGTGTTAACCGTTTAGAAAGAGCCTGCTCTGATACCAAATGATAGTTCCTAAGAGTCCATAGAACAGTAGAGTTACCAGGTCCTCTACTAGTTCCCACAGATATATATACTAGAAAGACAAGTAGAGTGACAGAGGATTTTTACGTGGAAAAATCCCACTCAAGGGGACAGAAACCACAACCTACATTTGTAGGATTTCAACTTCACTAACTTGTAATCTAAACTATTACAAGCCACTTTGCAAGGCAACCTTACAAAGACTTTAACACACTAAGTTGTAAACAATATTACAAGCCACTTTGTCACTCCCTAGTTACAAAGACTTTGACTAATGACTAACCCTAGTCATAGCACAAACATGGATGCTTGAGATGAAAAGATTCATAACAAGTTGCTTATACAAAAGAGAGTAGGATACAATAGAAACACAATGCAAGATTACAACTCAACTAAGGACACAAACAACACAAGGTGAAACCGGTCCGTCTTAGTGGAGTTTTCTTCTTGCTCTTAAGACACTTGAGTCTTCAATGCTTGAGACCAATTGAATGCTTGAGAGATTGTTATTTTTTAAATGCTCAAGTGAGTATTATTCTTCTTGCCTCAAGATATTAAAAGCCCTTACACAATCCAAGAAGGATTTCCCATATCTTGAGAGTACATGCCTTAACCAATGGGAAGTGACTGTTGCACCGTTACTGCACTGCAGCGTGCACAGTAACCAGCAGTCACTTTTCTGTCACAGCTTTTTACAGCTATCAAGTTGACATGTACTTTTATCTTTGAGCCCGGTAGGGGATCGGGTCCTTCAGCTGGTCCCTCCAAGTACAATGGTGCATAGTTCTGAATTTCTGGAGTCAGAGATGACAGGTGAGACTATTTATATATCAGGTCCTCAATCTGGTCCTTCATATAAAAGTTTGTTAGATAATCAAAACAGAATACAACTCATCAGTTTCAATAACCAGCCTGAACCTATTAAGTACTTTACATTCATGGAGTTCTGGACAAGACAAAATAGTTTTCAGGAGATAGTCCAAGAGGTATGGAACAAGCAGATTATTGGGAATCCTATATGGAGATTATAACAAAAATTGAAGGCACTGAGTATAAGATTGAGTTTATGGTCCAAAGAAGAGATTGGGGATATACATTTGAAATGCAAAGAGTGGGAAACAAAAGTACAGAGGTTGGAGGAAGAGTTGATCAGTAATGATGAAAGAACAAGGCAAGAACTGAATAAAGCACAGGCTGAATATGTCCGATGGATAGCAATGCAAGAATCGATAATCAAACGAAAGGCTCAACTGAAATGGTTCGAAGAAGGAGACTATAACAGTAATTACTTCCATAGTGTGATAAGAGATAGAAGGAGAAGAATGCAATTGAACAAAATAAAAAATCATAGAGGAAGCTGGATTCAAGGGGATGAAAAAATCACTAAGGCAGCCATCAGACATTTCAAGAAACTTTCTGCCAAAGAGAATAGAAGGATACTAAAGTGCATTCCCAAGTTGGTTACTGAAGCAGACAATGAGTTACTGACCTCAATTCCTGGAGAAGTAGAAGTTAGAGATGCTATCTTTAATATGTGCCCTAATAGTTCAGCAGGTCCTGACGGATTTAGTGGTGTGTTCTACCAGAAATGTTGGGACATAATAAAGGAAGATCTCATACAATTTGTGCAATACTTCTTTAATGGGGGCCATCTCACCAAGTTTTTCAGCCATACATGCCTTGCTTTAATCCCCAAAACAGATTTCCCTTCCATCTTTTCAGAAATGAGACCTATAAGCCTGTCCAACTTCTCATAAAAAATAATCTCCAAAATTCTTTCCATGAGATTAAATCCGATGCACCCTACTATGATATCAGAGAATCGGAGTGGTTTCATAACGGGTAGATCCATAACAGAAAATGTGCTTATGGCACAAGAAATTGTCCAAGGAATTAATCAGCCCAACAAAGGTGGTAACATGGTTATCAAACTGGATATGGCAAAGGCTTACGATAGACTGTCGTGGTCCTTTCTTACCTCTGTGCAACGAAGGTTTGGGTTCAATGAATTGTGGATAGATTTGATATGGAGATTGGTTTCAGATGTATGGTACTCTATAATCATAAATGGAACTAGGAAAGGATTTTTCACATCATCCCAAGGTCTCAAACAAGGAGATCCAGTATCTCCATCTCTATTTGTTATGGCTGCCGAGGTCCTCTCTAGGATGCTCAACAATCTTCAACAGAAAATAAACTTCACTTCCTCTTCTATGAGTCCAAGGGGTCCTCAAGTGAGTCACTTGTCCTATGCGGATGACATTGTGATCTTCACGGCTGGATGTACTAAATCAGTTCGAATGATCATGAAAGTGGTGAACAAATATGAAGCAGCATCAGGACAACTGGTCAATCAAGATAAAAGTTTTTTTCCTGACTGATCCTAAAGCTTCACCATCAAGGATAAACAGAATGAGGAGTGCAACAGGGTTCTTGAACAAACAATTCCCATTTGTGTATCTTGGTTGCCCTATCTTTGTGGGGAGGAAGAAGATAGTTTATTTTGATGGCTTAATCTCCAAGATATCCAAGAAACTCAATGGATGGCAAGGGAAGATGCTATCACATGGAGGAAAACTAACTTTAGTTAAACATGTTTTGCAGGCAGTTCCAACATACACACTTGCAGCGATGAATCCGCCAAAGGCTACATACAATACGTTGGAAAGATACTTTGCAAATTTTTTTTTGAGGAGCTACCACTGATAAGAAAAAATTCCATTGGAGTTCTTAGGAAAATCTATGCTACCCCAAAGAAGAAGGATGTATTGGTATCAGATGTCTTCAAAATATTGGAGACACATTCACAATCAAAAGATGGTGGAATTTAAGAACACAACAAAATCTATGGACTGACTTCCTCATGGCAAAGTATTGTTCTAGAGGTCATCCAGTGGCTCTGAAAGGTGCAACCAAACAATCGCAGATCTGGAGAGACATGATGAAAATAAGAGGTAAGGCAGAACCTAACATATGCTGGATGATCAACAAAGGAAATTGCAGTTTTTGGTGGGATAATTGGACTGGAAAAGGACCTCTAGCTAGCACTTACCCATCACAGTCAAAATCTTCCAAGCCAATGGGGAAGGACTTCATTACAGATGGAAACTGGAACCAACAGAAAATAAGGGAAGCACTGCCAGTCAACCTGGCTCAACAGATACAAGACATTACCATTGGAGATCAAAACAAGGACGACTATGCAATATGGGAACCGACAGCAGATGGAAACTATACCAACAGCTCGGCTTGGCAAACTATTAGAAGGAAGAAAATGTTCAATCCTATGCTTTCAAAAATGTGGAATAGGAACCTGCCATCCAAGGTCTCTATACTAGCTTGGAGGTTAGTCCAAAATAAGCTCCCATTTCAAGATGTTTTAAGAAGGTTTGGAAGCCAAACAACATCAAGATGTGTACGCTGTTTAGTCCCAGTAAATGAGACTATACAACATACCTTTGTAGAAAGTCAATCGGCTAATTACTTGTGGAAGAAATTTGGGGATCCATTAGGGATCATTACCCCAATCAACACTGTTAGAGGTACAATGATCCAATGGTGAAATGCTAGGCCAAAAAATTGTGTTCACAAATACTTGTTAGAGATCACACCTACACTAATTGTATGGGAATTGTGGAAAAGTTGGTGTTCCTGTAGATATGAGAATCAGAAGAAGTTCATGACAAGGCAAATGGAGCACAACATCTACTGGAATATCAAGACAGCTATGGGGATGTCCTTTCCTAACTGCCTTGTTGAATGGCCTTGGGGAAGGCTATGTGAAGTCATTGAGAAGCTTGAACAAGTACAGAAATTTTTTCCAGTAACTTGGGGTATGCCAGAACAAGGGGCAGTCAAGGTGAATACAAATGGAAGTTACATGGAAAGCAGGAACAAAGCAGGAATTGGATGAATTCTAAGGAATGAAGAGGGAGATTTTATTGCAGCCTTTTCCATTCCAGTGAACTGTAGCAGCAACAACATGACGGAAGCTTTGGCAGCTAGAGCTGGGATACAGTTGTGTCGGAGCCAAGGATTTAACAACTTTGAGCTACAAATGGATTCATTACTCATAGTGGAGATGCTGCAAAAAGGGAAAAATCACAATGTAAAGATGAGGAGGATCATAGAGGAGATCACACACATGATAGATCAAGACAGAGTTAAGATTTCTCACTGTTACAAGGAGGCAAACCAGGTCGCAGACGCCTTGGCAAAACACGCAACATCACTGAAAAATGCGACCTTCTATAGAAGCATACAACAACTACCTGGTGGCGCCAAGGGCCCATTTCAACTGGATAAATGGCAGTTACGAAGCTTTATAAGTAGATATGATAGATCCAATTTTTTTGTAAGTTGAATGCAAAGAGTTTTTGGGAGTCATTTTGTCCATAGGCTCCACATTTTTTTGAAGAATGGTCTGGTACACCATTCTTATATTGTATTCTGTTGTAACATAGAGGTTTTGGCCTAGTCCCCCTTTCTTCTTACATGAAATACAATAACTACAAGGCAATGAAGGGTAGATCTTACCCCAAAAAATAAATAAATAAAAAGTAAACAATTAATCATTTCAAGAACTTAATTGCACTTTTAAATTTTACTCAAATATAAATTTCATTATAATATAAAAATTTTATATTGATTGAGACGATGTACACGCATAAGCGCACGTATAACAAGAGACCAATACGACACAAACGCCTTGGGAGTTATTTATACAATGTGTTAGATTTTCTACCATTTTCTATTGTCTTCAATTAAGGTCAACAGCAAAGCGCATGGAATATCAAAGTGACAATTTCTTTTTCTTTTTTCGAAATCATACAAAGGTTTTTATTAGACCGAATCAGCGATTAACAAGTTTACAATAAAACTTGGAGCATACTATAGGATTATCATAATTTTTATACTTTTGTGTCAAGTATAAGCAACTAAATATGATCGTCACTTTAACATAGGTCGTCACTTTCGTAAATGAAATTTGTTAACTGCTTCTAAAACCCTTATTAAGTACGTATATATATGTAGAGTAAATAGTTAATCATCTTAATTATGTTGGTGTTGCTGATATTTTTATTATTCTTTATATTTTTCTGCTTACACTTCTATAGACTCACAATGGACAAAAATCAGAAACAACCTAATTCGTAACTGCTAATTATTAATTAGTCGCAATTTCAAAAGTAATAAAAAGTTAGCTACTTTTTTTTTTATGTAAAAACAACATATGAACAAAGTTATCATTAAAATCCAAAAAAGAATTTCAGCATAATATGTTGGAGTTCGAATTTTTACATATGAGATTCTAACATACTCTTTCCGGTCTAAAATAAGTGAAATTCACTTTTTAACATTAATTAGCAATGAAATTGACCATATTAACATTTACTATCTCACATAAACACTCCTAACACATATTCCAACACTATTTATTCCAATGACAATGTAGGAAAAAAATAATTAATTCATTCTTGAAATGTGGAAAAATCACGTATTTTGGACCACAAAAACAAGACCAAAAAATCACTTATTTTGGACCGGAGAGAGTATTTAATATGTTGGAATTTCATAATGTGTTGGAGTTCCAACATAATATACTAGAATTTTCCGTATTTCAACTAAAATATTTTTGTCCATATTTTATCTCAAATAGTAATTATTTTCTCTAACTTTACAAATAATAGCTATTTTTCTAATTACCAATCCGAAATATGGCTACCTTATACTATTTTGAAACTCACAATGATAGTGACCTAAACCCATCGGTAACAAAAACAAATCTCTATGTAAAACCCCACAGCAATAACTTTATCTTTTGTCTATTAGTTTAAATAAATCAAGGAAAATTTACAGCTTGTCTATCAATTAATGGGTAACTCTTGACAGCAGGCGGTCCAATATAATATTTCCACAAGTTTACGCTTTTGCCTAAACAATGTTGACCCCTAAAGAAAGACAAGTTCGAGAACCTATCACTTCCAGAAATGAATGCAAATGCAGCTTTTCCATCGACTCTTGAATTGAACGGTTGCAATTAGTATATGTTGTACTAGGAAACCTAGCTAGTATGATTTTGGTGAACTAGTTTGTCAATCAAAATTTTTAGCATCCGATCTATTGAATATATAATTAAGTATTTAAAAATAATATGTTCTTTCTAACCGCATAAGTTTAAGATGAAATGTCTCAATTTAAATAAATAAATAAATGGGACGTTAGAGTTTTAATTTAACCTATAATTTTCCCTCTTTAGAATCAATTAAGTTATCTCCAAAAGCAAACTCATATATTCTTTACCATAGGTACTGTCAGTTCCTTTGTTCTTTTTTATCTTTTGGACGAGGGGCCGCTGAGGAGAATATTGGGACTAGCAAAGAATTTTGAATGAAGTACCTATAGTTTGCAAGATAGTGATAAAGGAAAAGTTATTCACATAATGAGCATAAAAAGGGAATATGGTTACATCCTTTTCTTCTTTTCATCTTGTCCTTTTCTTTTTGTTATTTTTCATTTTCTTAAGTCACACATTTTTCAGCCCCTTTACCAGTAAATTCCTGTTATCTTTTTCCTACTTTTTCCTTTGTTGTGATAGTGTAAAGCATGTGACATTGGTTAGGAATAAATGGAAAATTTTATTCCACACTTGTAGTTACACTAACTCAATAGTGACATAAGTCTTTCATAAATTGTTATCACTTAATCATAAATAATTAATAGTACAAATTATAACCTCAATTTACTATTTCCTACGCCCCAGTTTACGTGGTAGAGTTCGGATTTCGAGAATCAAACGAGCTTTTCTTTGACTGCAATTTTTCATGTCTTTAAATATTTTAAACTATTAATTATAGTGACTTATAGTATTTTTCACGTAGTTTTTAAGTATATAAATTTTGTTTCAACAAGTTTAAAAATTTTAAGTCCGAATTCACGAACAAAATTAACAAGTTTGTTATCGAAATTCAAGCTCCGCCACATAAATTGGGACCGAGACGGTACTAATCATGGTAAATTAATATATTATGGTGCAAAGAGTTAATATCATGAGTATTTTTGTCAAAATATATGGGGGAGTCATCCCAAATATTTATGTGAACCTATTTTCTTTTTAATCCTTATAAAAAAGAATGACATCTTTCCTTATTTGGTAACAATTTACCTTTATGCAATGATTTATAGTCACAAAATATTTGTGGCTCATTTTATACCACAAGTTTAAAAATCTTTACTCTTTTCTTAAACTATGTGCCCAATCAAATGAGCACACATAAATTAAAACGGAGGGAGTATTTCTTTTAAGTGCGTTATAATATTACCAGGGTAAAAGATCACTTCCTAGAAACTAGTTACAAAAAGAGAGGAAAAAAAGGCTCTTCTCTCATTTTCCCTCTAATGACTATTCTAATAGTAATACACAAAATCAATCAGATTTCATATTCTTCTGTATCTCAAGAAAGGGAATAAAATAACATATTGTTTGATTCAGAGGTCACACCCTTCTCCTTTTCCTTGTTCCTGTCTTTCTTGTCTCCTTGTCTTTCTTCAGCTCTCTTTTTCTTTTCCTTTTTTCCTTTGCTTTTCTCTGGTTTTTGTGGATACTTGATTCTCTTTACTTTTTCTTTAAACCAGCTAGATAAGCTCCTTTGTCAGAAATTATAATGATTTCAAAATGAGTAGTACTAACTTATACTATACGTGCTGAGATGAAGGTATTCCCAAAGAAAACTCCAGATTAGGCTTCTTTTTTGGACTTGTCTCTGTTATGCTTGATGAGCTCATGACCTCTCCTGATATTCTATCATAGCTTAAGCATTTTGCTTCCATGTCTTTATGCTGCTTTTTCTGTTTGGTCAAAAGAATGAATCAGTAAAGAACAAGTATACACACAATGTACTAAATGCATGTGAATAAATGAAGAAAAAATATAATTGACCTGGGGAATATAACAACTGCTAATATAATTACAGCACTGCATTTTGAATTTTGATTAGCTAGTCTAAGTCATTATTATAGGGAAATTAATAAAAAGACATCTTTTTAGGAAGGATTTCTTGACTTTAGTTTACTATGTCTTTTGAAAATGAGCTGCCTTATCTTTTGTAAAAAGCTTGAAATCCTTTCTATCTCATTCAACTTTGACTACTTTATGTTATAATCCTTGATGAAAACATAAGTCTATCCCCGTTGCTATACGGATTTAACTTATATATACTCACTATCGGTATCATTCAACCTGTTATTATTTCTAAATAAATAGCTCAACTTATTCAGAGATATTGCATATAGTACCTCAAGAGATGGCATGTTGTTCCCTGGGTAGTCTCCAAGTTTGCCATGCAACTGCCAACTTTCTCTGCTACAAAAAAAAAAAAAAACATAGCAATTGAAGAGAATATTTTCCATTGGTGGAAGCCATGCATGCAGAAGAAGAAAAAGCAAACTGAGGAATATGAAATTAAAGCCATCTTTTTACAGTCTTATTTAAAGCTTCTTATCTTTTTCTTTTTTCTTGCTTTCTTCACTTACGATATGCCTTTTATGCCTATAGTTCATAAAAGTTTGCCACACATGTGAAAGGCACATTAACTACTACTCTCTCCGGTTCACAACAAGTGACCAACTTATTTTTAGCACGCCCATTAAGAAAATACTAAATTCTATACAAAAATTCCTAGTATGACTAAATTGTCCTTAATGAAATATTTAATGTGAGGAGTAAGAAAACTTTTAGGGATATGTACATAAGGATTATTTTGTAAAAACAAATTGAATTCTTTCTTGTATATAAATGAACACTTATTTTGGATCAAAATGAAAAAGTAAATTGGTGGACCGGAGGGAGTAGAATCAAAACCAACCTTCAAAGAAGTTTCAAAATAGCCTTAGACCTTTAATTTGCCTTTAATTTGGCACCAAAGCTTTCAGCATATGGGGGCCATTTTCTTACTAGCTAGAATTTAACTTTGACACTAAGTATAGAGGTAGGTCCTTTTTCGAATAGCCTTAGTTATCGGAGCCCACGAAATCTAAAAGAAAGAGAGATGTTCATTCCTAGAATGATTTTGTCATTAGGTATATAATCCTATTCTAAAATTTTCAATAATCTTTGAATTTTATTTTTCGCATTTTCTTCTTTACCGCACGTATTTTCTTCCAAAAGAGGTTCACGACAGATGGAACATAGCTATATTGTTATTCCTTACTCCTCTTTTTTTTTATTTTTTTATCTTTTGTATACATATACAACTTTTTGAGATGCTCTGGCTTAGGCTTAGAAGGAGAATCTCATCTCTGAGTCTTGGCTGTGATATTCTACTACTAAAGTTCTAAATCTTTTTTAACAATGGAAGACTAAGTTTTCAATTGTGTGGTCCGTAATTTTTATCTTGTTTCATACTTCATATTGTAATTGCTTCCCCCGACCTTTTCTTGTTTCATATTACATTCCTTCAAGTCCAGCCTAATAGTAGTAATAATAAACGAGTTTTATGGCCTAGTGAACACTACTTTTGTCTGATTTGAATTATCTTTGGAGGAGTGAGTACAAAGAATTTTCACGTGATACGTGGGGTTCTCAAATTTCTATTTATTCTTTTCCTTTATAAGTTTTCCCTATCAACATTAGTATCAAAATCCAATGGTTTTCTTTAAGTTACACCTATAATATGAAGATTATTTACATTATCCGTGTATATAAGCCCGTCAATCATTTTATCATAAATGAAAAAAAAGAGAATAAAATCATTATGAGTAGCATATAAAATGTTCACCTTGAAGAATTGCTCCAAAGACCATGGTAATCTTTATCTTGAATATGCATATTGTTTCTGGCTTGTTGGTCTGATAAATCAGACTTCCTTGAATTTTCAATGTCAGGCATTAAATCTTCTGAAGTATCTCCAGAAGACCCATTATCGTATACCTCCGATTGGCCTAACACATTCAGAGAAAAAAAAAATAAGATTACAATTTCAATATGCTTCAATAAATATAAAATAAAAAAACTTACTACTTAGGTTATTTTCTATAAATTAGAGACCCTGGAATAAAAAAATTAATTAATCGTATTATAATGAATATATCAACCTGAAGAAGCTGGAACTGCTACTCTATCGGTAGTCTTAACCGTCCGATACATCTGCAAAGATTTAAAAACAAATGATGCAATGTAGCATTAAAATGTAAACCATGACCATTATACAATACAGTAGAATTTTATTTTTTTTAAAAAGAATTCTTATTCTTTTTGCAAGTCAACATAGAACAATATGTTCGTAGCAGCTAATTGTGATATCAATAAGTATAATTTATGTATATACTCAAGTTCTGCTGCACAAAAATACATATTACTGCATAGAAAAAGAAAAGTGCAAAGAGTGAGATAATGGAATAGGCCTTTCCTAGTACTGTACACACGGTAGCTTGATTGATACAATACAATTCTTACAAAAGTTGTACCTACACCTAAATGATGACAACCTTTTTGCTTGTGCCCCATGTGGTAAGCATACATGTTGTAAATATGCATGTGCATGCACCACATTTTGATAGATAAACATTTGCATTTACATCCACAAACTTGTACACACTTTATATTTCACAAAACTCACTGATCCGACTAATTTGAATTCACGCTAGATGGAGTCACTAAATTGGATAAGATGCTTTTTATTGAATATAAAAAAAGTTTCAAGACTAACATAAATATCTAATTAAAGACAAAAGGCATTTTAATTAACTATCCGCCACATTGCCTCAGAATTATTCACACTTCTAAGCATGTGCATAGGAAAATATAGTTGTATAGGTAAAATATTATATTTTACAAGTATATAACTTATATTGAATATTCTTTGTCGGGAATTTTATTTTTCTTTTATCAAGTTTGAACGAGAAATTTCTGAATCTGCCGCTGAGTTACACACATGTATCCCATATATAAACATGGTTATTGAAGAATGAAGAGTGCAATGTGTAAATTCCATAAAGATTCAATATCATTGAGATCATGATAGCGTTTGTACTTCCTTATTGCAGATAGAAAAATAACAGTAATTTATTGGTGGTTCAAAATACTAGTAGCAGGATTAGCAATGAGAGTGTCTAAACTTGTCTGCTCTAAGCTGCAACACTCCCCCACCCCCCTCTTCCACCCCCACGTCATAGCTATGGGGTTTTAGTTTGTCTGTCTTGTTTACCCTTAGCTCGTGATAGTATTATTGCTGAATCATTATGAATAAGACTTTATCTTTCTCTCCCCTCTGTTATTGAGCCCGAGGCTTTTGCTTTCTTTACTGTTCTTCTACTACAACTCGTACTCCTACAACCTACATGGATTTATGGTTCATTCCCCAACGCAAAAAAGCTGCATTATAGCCTTGCAGGACCATCAGATCTACTAGTTTGAAAAAAGTTCTAAGAACTTAGTGAAATAGAAATTTGTAGTATTAAAAAAAGAAGGCATTGGAATTTGAAATGTCTGTAGATTTAGACATTTTCTTCTAATATAGGCTTCTTTGTACGAAGTCTAATGAAAGTATAGCCTTTTGCGAATACTCCAAAAGATTTTCACCCCACAACTTCTTTATAATAAACGCACATTGAAATTCTAAAACCAAACAACCCTTAGAGATATATGCTAAAATTAATTGGTCTACGAAAATTTACCTGTAAATGAGATTTAACATGTGCCAAAGTGAGATCTTTCACATCCATAAGCTCAAGAACCGACTTGGGCGTTGCTCCTAAATTCCCCAAAAAAGGTAAAATAGTTTTAATTGAGTTCATGTTATCATAGGCAAATCTCATAGTATATATACATACACGAGCATAAAAGCAATAAGTTTTGTTGAACCGGTTAACCAACACTGCAATCAAATAATCAAGGTATAAAAGAAGAAGAGAAGCCTTACTTTCGTGGCCACCCAAAAGCTCAACAGCATGAACAAATCTGGCATGAAGACTGCTAGTCCAACGCATTCGCGGAGCTCTCATAGTACGTTTAGCTGGAAATCTTGACAAAAATCTTGATCGCATTACCCCAGCTTGATGATTATATTGCTGGGACGACTGAAAAGGGATTCTTGATGATGAGGAAGACATTGTTTTGTTGTTGTTATTATTAATACAACAACCAGAAGAACGTATAGGTAATGTAACTGCAGTACCAGTATTGTCAAAAGTTTGCTGACCAAATATTGGGTAGTGTGAAGTAGGAGGAGGAGGAGGAGGGTTTTGATGGTATACAGGAATTCCTCTTATAGGTCTTAAGAAACTAAGTTCTGAGTTAAGCCCATGGTTTTGCTGCTGAAGTAGATGGTTTTGCTGTAAAGAGTGGATGAAATTGTTGTGAGTGTTTTGGATGTGATGAAAAGGGCCAGAGTTAAACTCAGGAGAAGGTTTAGGATTGGATAAAGAAAGCTCAAATAGAGAGGTATTATTACTATTATTATTATTATTATTATTATCAGGTTTTGAGAGTGAAGAGATATTGGAGTTTCTAGATTCCAAAGCTCTTCTCCAGAACATTAAATCCATATCACCTTCAGTAGTACTATTATTTGTACTCCTCTTCCAATTTGTTGATGATGGTTTGCTGTTTGGAGGGCTGATTTGTAAAGATAAGTCTGGTTGTGCTGGGAATAGCTCCATATATTCTTGATCAAAGGAAAATTATAAAAATAGCCACAAGTAGTTTGTGTCTCCTTTTTTTTTCACCTTGTGTTATCCTCTAGCTAATTTCTTCTCTTTGTTGGCCCTAGGTCTTTTAGTTTGTTCTTGTGTTTGTAAGTAGGTTAAAGGAAAGGACAATATCAAGAAAGGTCCTTGTTTGAGAAAGATTGATGATAAAATATGTAGAAGCTAAAATTTCAGGTTAAAAGGAGATGGAGAGTGGAAGAGAGAAGAAGAGGAGAAAATTTGAGGTTTTCTTAAGATGGGGTTTGCTGATCAAAATAAGGTAAGAGTTGTAAGGAGGATTTGAGATTGAATGAGAGAGAGTGGAGGAGAAATGACAAGGTATATGAAGTGAATGGTTGTTTCTTTTGTGTGAAGTATATGTGAGAAAATGACACTTTGAGGGGCTAAAGTTGGGAGTGGGG
>ML256019.1:0-50948 GCA_005239495.1 Nicotiana undulata | reverse complement strand
ACAACGCAAAAAACACTAAATCACATCGAATTCAAGCCTATGAACTTTGAAATTTCTAAATTCTACCAGCGATGCCGAAACTATCCAAAACACATCCGATTGACCTGAAATTTTGCACACATATCCAAAATGACATTACAAACCTGTTCCAACTTCCGGAATTCCATTCCGACCGCGATAGCCTATTTTCTATTGCCGACTGGAAATCGCCAAAAACTAACTTTCGCCAATTCAAGCTTAATTCTACATCGGACATCACAAAATTATTCTGAACACACTCCTAAGTCTCAAATCACCTAACGAAGCTATTCGAGCCATAAAATCCGCGTTCCGAGGTCGTTTACCAATAAGTCAACTCTGAGTTGACTTTTCTCATTTTAAGGTTATTCTTAAGGACTAAGTGACTGAATTCTCATTTAACCATTTCGATTTCAAGCCTATCAACTCTAACACATCAATAATGGAATAACCACTTCATGACAAAGCAATAACAACAATAATAATGCAGGTTCTACGTAACGACAGACCGGGTCGTTACAACCCGGAATTGAATTCCGAGGTCCCTAGCTTTAGAAATCAATTTTTGAAGAAAATTATTGTGCTGGATTTTTAATGAAATAAATTAATGTTTGAAACTATTGGTATCGGGCCCGTATTTTTATTTCGGAGCCCGGTATAGGTTTGTTATAATGTTTAAGTATTATCTGTGAAATTTGGTAAAAATCGGAGTTCATTTGACGTGATTCGGACGTCCGTTTGAGAAAATAGTGAAATTGAGGTGTTCTTGAGAAGATCGTGAGTTTTGAGGTTAAATTCATAGTTTAGATGTTATTTTTGTGATTTGATCTCATGAGCAAGTCCGTATGATGTTTTTAGACCTGCGTGCATGTTTGGTTTGGAGCCCCGAGGGCTCGGGTGAGTATTGGGTAGGCCTTTGAGTGATTTAGACTTAATAAAATTTGTTGGTGTGCTTCAAGTCTGCAGACGTCGCATTTGCGATGTCTTGTTCGCAAATGCGAGCATCGCATTTGCGATCAGAGGGGCTGGGAGGTGACTTCGCATTTGCGAATTTTATTGTTGCAATTGCGACTCGAGAAGGGGCCGCATTTGAGAACACCCATTTGCATTTGCGATAACAACCGACCAGGCCAAGCTTCGCATTTGCGAAGTGAAGGCCGCATTTGCGAACCGGTGATCGCATTTGCGATAACTGCAGCTGCTCAAGTACATTTTTAAACGAGATTTTCACCCATTCTTCAATTCTCTTGAACCCTAAACCTCCATAGGCGATTATTCAAAGACCCAAACTTCTCCAAATCATAGGTAAGTGATTCCTTTCAACCTCTTGAAACTTTTATCAAGATTTCAACCTATAAACTACAATGCTCATGGTAAAATTTGGGATTTTTGGGTAGAACTTAGGAATTGCGAAATTTGGGAATTTAGACCTCGAATTGAGGTCGGGTTCAGAAACCAATTGTATATCCGGGCTCGGTGGAGAATGGGTAAACGGATTTTGGTCCGAACCTCGACTTTGGACCAAGCGAGCCCGGGGTCGATTTTTGTCTTTTGATAGGAAAACCATAATTCTGCATTAAAGTTAGTTCCTTTAGCACTAATTAATGATATTGAACTAATTATGATTAGATACGAGTGTGTTGGAGTTGAATTTGAAAGGAAAAACTATAATTGAGCAGTGAGTGGCCTGTGGAATCGAGGTAAGTATTTGGTCTAACCTTGACTTGAGGGATTAGGAATTCCCGTATTAAATGTTATGTGAAATTGCATGTGTGTGGTGTATAGGTGAGGTGACGGGTATCTATGAACCACCAAATTATCTGTTTAGCATGTTCCCTTCCCCGCTTCCAATTTATTATATTTCTGTCTTAATTGTTTCATGATTTTGATGCCTCCATGTCTACTTGTTTTTTTGTCTACTTGTTTGTTAGATATTGTTTCACTTATTTAGAAGTATTAATTGTTCCTTAGCTTCATTGTGGTACATTAATGGTTGAGCTGGTTGTCAGTGTTTTATGATACATTTCGATTAGTTTCGTTGTGTAATGATAATTAGTGAAGCTTCTGAATAGTACAGTTTTCTGTTTACAATTGTTGAGACATAAATACTGTGAAAGACTTTGATCTAATTAGTGAAGCCTTTATTATAAAAAATGAGATGTTATTGTTTGGTGGGAGCGGGTTGCACACCGCAACAAGGAGTAATAAGGGTGGACAGGTGAGATCGGGTTTCACGTCGCAACAGGATAAATAAGGGTGATATATATATAGGGAGGAGAAATAAGAGTAGACAGGTGGTATCGGGTTGCACGCTGCAACAAGGAGTAATAAGGGAGAATATTCATGTTTTACTGGTTATATAATAAAGACTGGAATACTCATTGTTTTATTGTTGTTATTTCATATTCTGCTCTTACCGTTATTTAAATTGAAATTTTGAAATTTTTTGTAAGGATTCGCTATAGCTGAGATCTGGAAAAGATAGCTGAGTTATTTTATTAATTGCTGCAAGTTATTGTTTATTTAGTTTAGTATTTCTTTCTTGCTTTATTATACATGTATACAGGTTATATTATAAATGCCCCGCCGTAGCCTCGTCGCTACCTCGTCGAGGTTAGGCTCGGCACTTACTAGTACATGGGGTCGGTTGTACTGATACTGCACTCTGCACTTCTTGTGCAGATCCATGTTCCGGCCAGAGTTGATTTTCGAGTTGTAGCTGATCATTCGTACGGAGACACGAGATAGATCTGCTGGCGTCCGCAGATTCCTGAAGTCTTCTCCATATTATTTATCTACTGTTTTATTTAATTCAAAACAGATATATATTTTCTTTCAGCCAAATATTTGTAATGTTCTTTAGTAGTTCATGAATTGTGACTCCAAATCCTGAGTAGTTAGATATTAGTATTAGTTTCGAATTTCATTTTCATTATCTCGAACATTATTTTGATATCATTTATTAGATAATATTAGACCTCGTATTATGTTTTAATTATTTTAAACTTTGAACCCATTTAACATTGGCTTGCCTGGCAAGTATGGATTTAGGCTCCATCACAGTCCTGAGAGTTGGGAATTCGGGTCGTGGCAATTTCTTTTGATTGTCTCTTCATCAGTTAACCATCTCAGTATCTTTCAAACCGATATTGCTAAGCTAGTTAAGTAATTAGTACCTGCCTTCCATATGACTGGAGTTGGAAAAATAGGCAGCATATCGAACTATCACCACAAGAGTGTTAGGGACCTTTGTGGTTTCTGGATTGTTGTATATTTCAGTAAACAATCTATCTTAAGAATAAGAAAATTTCATATGCAATCAATAGATTAAAAAAATCACCATAGATGTTTGTAAGGTGTGAGTTTAGACTTGTATATCAAGTTTCCATCTACCTGTAGCCACATACGCAGGAAGATGTCGTTGAGCCAACGATTCTCATTGATCGCAAGGCTGCCATTTCATTGTTTCACTTCAACTGGTGTTCAGTGCTACAAATATTCTTCCAATTGTTGTATCTTCTTATCAGTTTTGTGAAGAGCGTGAAGCAAGGAAAAGCGACAAACCCCATTTCGCTTAAAGCGGGAAGCGAGAAGCAAAGCGTTCGCTTTTTTCAAGTGAGGCGGAATTTTTAAAAAAAATATTGCATAGTCAACACATGTAATTGTAAGAAAATGTTCAATACTTCAATGTAAAAACTAAAGAATAGCATCAATTAAAGTACAAAATGAGCATCCTATTCTTCTACAAGATTGTCAAATTCTTGTATTCTACTATCATTATTATATTGCTCGGCATCTTCTTCAACTTCTTCTTCTTCATCAACTAGGGACAAAGTATCTTCCTCTTTTCCCTTCCTCTGTGAACTTGAAGTTGAGGTACTCCCCCTCAAACCATAAATCCTCTCCCCAATTCCACGCACCTCCGCAACATCACCCCAAGTTAAATCAGAAGTTTCCCCAAATACTTCTTCATCTACCATGATCTCCCAGGACTCCAGTTAGCCATTCATTAGCATCATCGATGTTGTCCAAATTAATTTGATCAATTACATTGCGAGCGTTGTAACGACGCCTCAATGTTCTATTGTACTTAATGAAGACTAGATCATTGAGACGCTTCAATGTTAGTTTGTTCCTCTTTTGGTATGAATCTGCAAATAATAAGTAATTAGTAAGATTAGGACCATTGAGATATAATTTAATTATCTCAATATACTAAATCTTTCATCTTATTTCTTACATGTTCAAACACGCTCCAATTCCTTTCACACCCGAATGAGCTACTGTTAGACCTAGAACCTTGATTGCAAACTTTTGTAAATCTGGAGCGGAATGGACATATTGCTTCCACCATTCAACTGTAGAAGTAGAACAAATATTCGAAACATAATATTGATAAAGAAATAACTTATTAACTATAAAGAACCATATAAGCACTCGCTCACCTGGTGACTTCATCTTTCTTGTTTAATCGCCATGTTTTTTCCATAAAGTTGCTCAGCATTCCTATAAGTACTAAATTGATCTATTATTTTATCAAGCACGGATAAATCAGGTATCAACTTCTCAATACATTCAATGTATCCATTCCACAAATCTTCATCTCCCAGAATCCTCTGTTCATTGTCATAAAACAGTTCTGGGTTCAAAACAAGTCCGACTGCATGCAAAGGGCGATGAAGCTGACCATCCCATCTTTTATCTATGATCTCAAAGACTCTTTTGTATTTTCTTTGATCACTAAAAAAGGCTTGAATAGCCTTATTTTCCCTATCCATTGCTTCGTACAGGTATCCCATTGGTGGCCTTAGCTCCCCATCCACCAAACGAAGCAATTTAACTAAACGACCACCAATCTGCAATGCATGAGCCACAGTGTTCCAGAATAAAGGAGAAAGTATAATATATGCACATTCTCTCCCTCGAGCTTCCCTTCCATAGGCACTGTTAGTGTACTCATCTGAAACAAACAACTTCTTCAAATTAGTTTTTTGCTCATACATCCTATGCAAAGTCAAGAAAGCGGTAGCAAATCTTGTCTTTGCAGGTTTCACCAAGCTTCTTTGTTTAGTGAATCTCTTCATCATATTCAATAACAAAGGCCTTTGAGAAATCTAGGAATACACTTTAATTGCCTGATTATAGACTGAACTGAAGGGTATTTCCTTGAAAATGTCACCAAAGATCAAATTAATGCAATGTGCTGAACACGGAGTCCAATAAATATGCGGGTACCAACAAACATCAAATCACCAGCTTTAACATGTTCACTAGCGTAGTCAGTGACAACTTGAACAACATTTTCTGCTCCAATAGAGTCTATTGTACTCTTGAACAAGGAGTGTATTTTGGTTGAATCGGCCGAAGAGTCGCTTGCATCAACAGACTCAAGAAACAGGCTTTCTGTAGGATAATTCACCAAGATATTGAAGATCATTTTTCCATTTCTTGCCGTCCACTTATCCATCATAATGGAACAACCAAACTTGTTCCATTTTACTTTGTGCTCCTCCACGATTTTGTTCACCTCTTCCACCTCTGTTTTTTAGATATGGACCTCTAACTTCATGATAAGTTGGAGGCTTCATTCCTAGACCATATTCGCCTACTGCCTCAATAAAAGCAGAAAAAGTGTCAGTATAATTAACACAATTAAAAGGAAGACCTTCACCATACATCCACCGTCCAAATATTGTAACTACACAATCCCTCCAAATCGTTGCGGCATCAATTTCAGGATTACCACTTTTTCCTCCCTTATCTCCGTATTTTTGCGAGAAGTAACAATCCATAAGACCTTTGATCTTGCCAATACATCCACAACTAGAAGACATTGTTTGCATCCTTCCCCGCTTTTTTGATTTTGATGGAAGCGAGGAAGCATCGTCACCTTCTCCTATTTCATTATCGTCATCATCAAGATTATACAGTTCTTGTTCATGAATCATTTGAGTCTTTAACTCTCTTTTTTTTTTTGAAGGAATGCTTTCAATTCTTCCTTCACATGCGACGGAACTTTAGGACAAGATGCGATATTTGGATCACCACCGATTAGATGCGCTTTTTGACGATAGATTCCCCCATTTGAAATATTGTCACAAAAAAATACATCTAATTTCCATCTTGTTGGTCCCGCTAACTCTTGCAGAGTAAGCCCAAGCCGGGTCTTTCCTATCTTCTTTTGGTGCCATTAAAAGAACAACTACATAACACATAAGAAAGGCAATAAGAACTAAGAATAAAGGATATAAAAATTAGAGGAAGGGCAGTAATTCTCTGTTAAAAGCTGGACAGAGAAAGAAGAACCCAAGGATTAGCATCAATTCCGAGAAAGAACATCAATTATGAGCAGAGAAAAATTCACCAGCATTTCGCTGCTATTTGGACGTTGAAGGAGGAAAATCAGAGCATACATGTTGTTGTTGAAGACTTGAACTTGAACTTGAAGTTGAAGAAGAAGAAGAACCCTGAACCCTAGTCGCCTTTTAGACTCTCAGATGCTCTGCTGAAAACCCTTCATTTAATAAAAGACACTGAAATTCGTTTTTAATTAAATATCATGGCTTCTGTTTAAAACAAAGAAGCGGTCGCTTCCTTCACATCGCTTCGTTTGATCGCTTCTTGCTTTTCAGTAGGAAGCGGTCACTTTTTTCTACCTGAGGCGCTTCACATGGGGGAAGCGAGCATTGAGTCGCTTCGCATCGCTTCTCGCTTAAAGCGGGAAGCGAGCGCTTTCTCTAACACTGCTTCCTATAATTTAAGAAGTTTGCAATATATATAAAATAAATTTTCTCTAAAAAGAATATTTGGCCACGAAATGAGCTAAGAAGCATATCTTACCACTCAGTCTAGTGAAATAATTCTTATCATCATGCTTATTTACACCGAAACATATCATGCATTATGAAAAGTGAAATGAGGATATGACAAAGATATTGGTAATACGATCTATAGCACTTGCTCTGGCGAGTCATTGAAAAAGCTTTTACATTGATAAGACATGTTTATGCCAGAGATAAGGCTCTAAAAAGTAAAAACGAGAATTGCTAGCTTAAGTTTAACCTCTAGGAGTGCTTTACCATGGCAAATTAGCTCAAATTTATAAGGAGTGCTTTATCATGGCAAAATTAGCTCAAATATTTGGTTCAATAGAGTAATTATCTACTACACTCACCAGAGAATAGTGCAAAAATTCACGTAATTATACTCATGTTTCTAACCACCTATGGTACATAAGGATGCAATAGTTTTAAATATGCAATAAAAAATCAGGCTTAGAAGTCTGTACCTCATTCTTCTCATTTTTCTTTTCAATTAGTTTGTCAACTAATGTGAGAGACAATAATCCAGAACCGACAATTACCAAATTTCTCACATTGTGATTATAGTAGTTCATGAATATAAAAAAACTACTAACAAATCTCCTCTACTTGTGTCATGATCCAAATTTTCCTCCATTGGATATCGTGATGGCACCTAGTCTTAGAGATTAGGTAAGCCTAACATTACTGAATAACAACAATAATAAAGGAAATCTAACAGTCATGATATAGAAATCTTGACATAATTTACAATTTCCCAAAACCGGTAATACAAGCCATAAGCTCTACAGAATTTGTTACAACTTCTAAATACAACTGTTTAGAAATAAGTAAGAACAGTTGAATAAAAGTAGGAAGGTGACTCTGAAGCCTGGGAACGCAGCAGCAAGTTTACCTTGAGTCTCCTGGGCAATGATCCACGTAGCTACTAACAATCAATACCTGGATTTGCACAAGAAAAATGTGCAGAAGTGTAGAATGAGCACACCACAGTGGTGCTCAGTAAGTATCAAGACTAACCTCGGTGAAGTAGTGACGAGGACTAGTCAGGACACCCACTGGTCTAATAAATCAAACAGACATAAATATTGAAATGGCAGGATGTAACATCTATCTAATGGCTACACAACATAACTAATGAAATGCGGAAGGGAATACAACCAATAACAACGAACATCACAACAATACACAAAGAATATACGAGAACACCCTGAAACCAAATAGAAATCACATTACGTTATGAACAAATAATAATTCAACATTTCAACAGTTTCCACGTCAAGCCTTAGCCAACAACCCCAAGTGTCTTTGGAAAATACTTCGAGTGTAAACTTTCACCCGTAAGTTTATATTGAAAGGTTCGAATATAATCGCTTCAAATAGATAGTTTCTTGGAGATATACTTCTTCGGAATATGTATATATATATATATATATATATATACTTTTAAAGAGAATACTTCAAAACATAGTTCCTTCAAAATAAATGGTTTTCAAATGTATTTCCCCCACTAAATGCCTTTCAAATATCGTTTTCTGCAAGACAAAAGCTTTTCAAATATACCTTTGAAATAAAAGTCCTTCAGACATAGTTTTCTTCAAGATAAATGCTTTTCAGCTATACTTTTCAATATATATCTTTCGATCATAATCTCTTCAAGATAAATCTACCGGAACTCCATCCGTAGCTCAGAATTTGTCATGCAGTACAGGGGGAAAGCTCCCGGAATACGTCCGTAGTCCCAATTTAAATATGCGATGCAGTACAGGGGGAAAGCTCCCGGAATACGTCTGTAGTCCCAAATTTAAATATGCAATGCAGTACAAGGGGAAAGCTACCGGAATACGTCCGTAGTCCAAATTTAAATATGTAGTGCAGTACAAGGGGAAAGCTCTCGGAATACGTCCGTAGTCCCAATTTAAATATGCAATGCAGCCAACAGATAGAACAACTAGAACACGGCAGAAACATCGTACATTGCCACAGCGAGCACAACAACAAACAAGGAAGAAATACAAAGTGCGACGAGCAATTCAATACAAGAACTTAAATCACAAGAATGGTAATACTCGCTCATAAGAAGTAACCACTAAAGGGAAAGCCAAGTACAAGCGAAACAATATAACGAGGGGAAAACAAAACAAATATAGCAACGATTCACAATATTCAAGTCAACAATAAGAAAAACAATCATCCCGGCAAGGAAAACAGCTATAACCAATCTCGCCTAAACAATTAGATTCACGGAATAAAACTCATCTTGAACAATGCTCAGTAATAGGCAACATCAAAGAAATACCATCAACATGGATGATTATCAAACTAAACCTAAGTGACACTTAAGGGATAATCTTAGAAATCACAATATACGACTCACGGGCATACTTGACACCAACGTATAGATATTCCAATTACTGCTAAACAATTATAGGGCGAGATGATACAAATTCTAGCTAAGTAGGCAGTTTATGAAGAAAGTATAACATAGTGATAGAAGAGGTAAAATCTTCAACTAAGTCAATTAAGATCAAATAATCAACCAGGGAAAATCTAAAAGCAAGTAATTCAAATTTAAGCAGGAAAGGATGAAATTAGCAATCAAGAACGCAGTCATAGCAATTACAACTTCATACACATGCGTATAAGAACCTAAGAACCCTAAAAGGCCAACCTATTTGCAAATAAGTCCGAGTACGCACTCGTCACCTCGCGTACACGGGCTACAATCAGCATAGAAGACTCAAATCCTAAGGGGTAATTCCCCCACACAAGGTTAGTCAATATACTTACCTCAAAGACGACAGCCCGATACTCAAAAATGGACTTCTCGGGTGAAAAGACCTCCGGACGGCTAAAATCCAACTATAATAACTCCAAAACACACATAAATCGTATAAGGAACTATTCTGAATAATAAAGTTTCAATCTTTACAAAAATATAAAAATCAACCCAAAAGTCGACCCCCGGGCCTGCACCTCGGAACCCGACAAAATTTACAAAAACCGAATACCCATTCCAATACGAGTCCAACCATACAAAATTTATCAAATTCCGATACCATTTGGTCCCTCAAATCACGATTTTTCATTTTAGATATTTTCTTCCAAAACCAACATTTTCCTCAACTCAAAACACAAATTAAATGATGAAAATTGAGATACAATCATGGAATATATTCAATTCTAGTTGAAGAATACTTACTCATTCGATTTGTGTGAAAAACTCATCAAAAATCGCCAAGAACCAAGCTCTAGAAGTCAAAATATGATAAAAATGGCCTAACCCTCGATTTTGGAATATAATTTGTTTGCCCAGATTTTTAAGCATTGTGATCGCGAGAGTTTAAGTGTGATCGCGTAGAGGAAAATAATTATTGGCCTAAAGTGTGCTATGCGATTGCGTAAGGACTGTTGCGATAGCATAGAAGGAAAATATTCACTGACCAAAAATGTGCTATGCGATCGCGTAAGGAGTGATGCGATCGCATAGAAGGAAATTATTTAATGACCAAAAATGTGCTATGCGATCGCGTAAGGACTGATGCGATCGCATAGAAGGAAAATATTCACTGACCAAAAATGTGTTATGCGATCGCGTAAGGACTGATGCGATCGCATAGAAGGAAATTATTTACTTACCAAAAATGTGTTATGCGATCGCATGTGGAATGATGCGATCGCATAGAGTAAAAATTGGGCGGGTCACAGAATACTATGCAATCTCTTCTATGCCTATGCGATCGCATAGAAGAAAAACTAGAAGACAGGATCAGTAGAACCATACAAGGCTGTTGAAATTAACCAAAACTCATTCTGAGGCCGTTTACATAAAAGTCAAACCTCCGGTCAACTTCCATCACTTAAGCTTCCGAAATTGAAAGTTTCCTTCCAATTCGACTCCGGATTATCCGGTAACTGAATCCAACTACGCACGCAGGTCGATATACACAATGTGAAGTTGTTCAAGACCTTACGCCACCGAACGGAGATTAAATTCTCAAAACGACCGGCCAGATCGTTACAACTTGATTAAATATTAACTAGAGTATTACTTGATGGGGCTTTTTTATAGTACTTGAAAACAAAATACCCCTTAATTATCACAAGAAGGAAAATAAAAGTTAATTCCTAGACGTCATACCATCACTCTCCAAACTGGACCAACTTCCAAATAATTCAAAAAATCAGAACACAAATTCATTGGTTATTAAACTAGTTGGACAAAGAAAAAGTCCATTGCATTGTTTGTCGTGCTTCACGATTGTCACGACCCAATATCCCCTTCATTGAGTATCGTGATGGCACCTCGTCTTAAGGACTAGGTAAGCCTAACATTATTAAATAACAACCACAACAATAATAACATTTAATACTTTCTGAAATGAACTCTCTATACCATATACATTTTCCCCAAAACCCGTTAGTACAAGTCATAAGCTCTATAGAGTTTACTACAACTTCTAAATACAATTGTTCTGAAGTAAGTAAAGACAGTGTAAGAACCAAAAATAGGACGGTGACTCTGAAGTCTGCGAACGCTGCAACAGGTTTAACTTGAGTCTCTATAACAGCAATCCACGCTACTAGCTAATGATCAACCGGCTACGAAATACCTGGATCTGCACAAAAATGTGCAGAAGTGTAGTATGTGTATACCACAGTGGTACCCAGCAAGTATCAAGACTAACCTCAGTGGAGTAGTGACGAGGAACAGTCAAGACACCAATTGGACTATATAACCAGAACAAGTATAAGTATAGAAACAACAGAGTATAATGTCTACATAAAGACTACGTGATGTGGAAAAAAATATAGTAATTGTAATAAGAAGGGAAGATAGTAAATACCAGGGGAATATTCAAATAGTGACACGGGAGGATGAACGAAAACAAGTCCAAAATCCGAGATCACAGATACAAGAAAGACAAGTAATAACTGTGAACACCCAATTTTTGCCCCACATGGAAATTGCTCCTAAAAAATAATCAAAAATAATTTTTAATGAATTTTAGGAACTTTTCTTTATCTAGTTGCATTTCATGCATGTTTAATACTTTAAAATTATAGAAAAAATCATAAAAATGATCACATTTTCGTTTCGTGCCACTTTAGGCTTAAACTGCATTTTTAGGATTTAGTTACATTATTAAATGCATCTTCTAAAAAATCAAAATTGCATTCGTAGGTTGATTAATTAATTAGTTGCACTAGTCCATCATTAGATAAAATAAATAAATAGGTTGGCCAAAAATAGGTTTTAAATTGAGAATTTGAGTCTAAATGGTTAATTACGCAAGGCCTAGTAAAGAAGGAAAATTGTGGCTTTTTAAAAAGCTTGAACTTGGATTTGGGCCAATTTTCTGGGCCCAACACTTACCCATCACACCAATTCCACCCAGCCCAAGAAAAAAATCGGTCCAGAGCCCGCGACCCGCCTGCCTGACCCGTTTCTCCTCATCTATTAAACAAGACCTAGACCTAATGAAAAAGGGGACCGAATCTATCACCTAATGAGCGCCGTTTCCCCTTCTCCCCTGCTTCTTCCTCACCCCCGATATCATCTAAACAAACAAAACCCTCCCCCTTAAAATCACCAGCGACGGCGAACCCCTTCCCCTCCGCGTTCGCCTCTCTCCTCCTTTCTCTCACCTGAATTTTGAACAACCTCCTCTCACCCATATCTCGAGCAACCAGTCGCCGGTGTGTCATCAGCCCATCGTAGTCGGTGACTCCTTTTCTTCTCCTTTCTGTCGTCTTTTCTCGACAGGTCTCAGGTGACGCCCCTAAGTCCAGCCAACTGAAACAAAATCTAGGAAAAGAAATCGAAGATCTAAAAATTGTTAGGTTTTAAAAAAAAAAAAAAAAGAAGAGCTGGTTTTTCTAAGGAAAAGCTGAAGAAAATTTGACTTAAAAACTCAGCTTCTTCTTCCTCTGGTTGTACGAGTTGTGGAAGTCGAATTCATAGATATTTGTTTGCGGATCTGAATCTGTCGTAGCTGAGCCTCCTCATGAGATTTTCTGGCCGTTATTTGATTGTCAAAGTCTGTTTTCTCCGATTTCTAGGTATGTGATTGCTAATTTGTAATTCTCCATCAATTATGTGAATGAAGACTTGGATTTTTGTTGAATCTATATCTGGTTTTTGTGTGTTCATAATGGTTAGCTACTGGATTCCTGTTCATTCGATTTGCTCTGTTCAAGTGTTTAAATCTAAAGATTTAAGTTAGATATTAACAATTGATAGGAATGCCTTGAAACAAAGGATTATTCTCAATCTTCTTTTATCGTGTAGTTGAAATATTGCTCATGTTTGAATTTCCGGCCACTGTAAATGAATAAGCATTCATGTAATAGGGTGGATCCATGTGTTTGTGGGTTAGCAATTGAAAAATCATTAATCATGCACGAGAATGCTTTCAATGTGAAGGTTCGCTTTGAGGTTTACATCTTTCACTTTGCATACCTCTGTTCTTTGTGAAATTTATGTGAAGAAAGTATGTTTTCTTACAATTTTTCTTTGTCCAGTTGATGAGCTTCCTTATTGTTTTAGCTAGCAAACAGTTTACTCGCGTGATTGTGTCATTTATCCCAAAGCTACATGTAAAAAAATTAGTTTGAAAGTGTGGTACGTAATATATTTAAGCTACTTTTTGATAATTTTGGATGAATTAATTTCTATTTCGTTGGCCATAATTTGTAAAATGATATGATGGTAAAAAGAACTTTGAAAGTAGAATGAATTTGTGAGGTATTTGGTTTGTGTGCATCCAATGTAATATGGATTGTAATGTCTGAAGAAATTTCTTCATATGCCATTGTGTTGAACGCATTTACTCTTCTGCTGAAGTTGTGGAGGTTTGATCTAATGATTGTGTTCACATCTTTTCTCCGTATGGATTGGCTCCACAGTTTCTGTATCTTTGTCTAGTAGTTTCACGATCTAAGCCACCATTATTCATAATTCATGACTCGCACATTTAATCCTGAATCTCATAAATATATTTAGTTTCTTTAGGCATGACTAATAGTAAATCATCGTGACCATAGTCATGACTATATAATCTACACTCGGATGTGGCAACTCATGTCCCC
This sequence comes from Nicotiana undulata, assembly GCA_005239495.1. NCBI lineage: Eukaryota > Viridiplantae > Streptophyta > Magnoliopsida > Solanales > Solanaceae > Nicotiana > Nicotiana undulata. Next base: position 37,017 of record ML256019.1, on the reverse strand, counting down.
GACTATAACTCAAAGAAATAATAAAAATCGCATGTTGTGATTGCAGGTGCATTTCATGCAGCGCAGTTATAATGTGTTCAAAAACAAACAAGTGCATGTCATCGTGGCTTGTTTCAAGAAAAATCCATAAACACTAAAAGCGGTTAAAAGTTAAAAAGTCTAAATGCACAATAGGCTAAAATACGTAAATAATCAGATAACTTAGGCCAAATATTAATACTTAAGCGACCGTGCTAGAACCACGGAACTCGGGAATGCCTAACACCTTCTCCCGGGTTAACAGAGTTCCTTACTTGAATTTCTGGTCACAGACAACTTAAAACAGAGTCTAAATTTCCTCGGTTTGGGATTTCAACAAAACGGTATCCCGGAGCACCGTCAAAAATCTGGGTGGCGACTCTGAAAACTAATAAAAATCCCAAATTTGAATATGTCACTTAAAGTGGAAAAACTCCCTTATTACCTTCATTAATCGAGGGTAGTGAAAAAGGAGGTGTGACAGCTCTGGCGACTCTGCTGGGGATTGGAACCCCAAAACTTCTTGTTTAGGGTTCAAGAATTCGCGCTTAGAATAACTGTTATATTTTACTTTATTATCTGATTTTACATGTATGAACCTAATGTGCTAAGTGCCGTTTTTTACCGCTTTGATATTGTTTGGATTGTATATGAATTGTGTTGAAACCCTCTTCTCTCTGAGTCTTCTAAATCATCTGGGAAGTGTGCACTTCGTGTGACTTCTTTTCTGTTAGAGTCATCCAAATTTTAGAACGAGGTACGGACAAGTTGCAAAGCCGGTGAAGCTTCTGTATTCCCGGTACGGTGCTCCGACCTCGGCTCGAGATGTCCGCTCGGGTAAGCCTGGTCTAGAACAAAACCACAAGATTCAAACTTTGAATGACATAACCTCATGTCGGATCCCTAGTAAGTGCGTTGTTTGCATCACGTGCATTTGACTTAGGGGACTCAACACAGGGGTTGGGTCCGTCTAGGATAGCTGAACCCAAAATAAAAGACCATCCTGATGCATCTTACGTGCTACTTGGTATCTGTTTGTTTCGGCATGCATGTTGACCGGCTTCTAGAATAGGAGAAGAAAATAATTAAAAAAAACAAAGAGTGAGAGGTAGGTATTCGAAATCTGAAATTCTGTCTAAAAAAAAGAAATAAAATAATTGAATGTCCTCAAAATTCATGTTCCCCCGGTTCCTTGAATATCGACCGAACTAAGCGGGTCTAATTCTCACCGTATGTGAGATACGTAGGCAAACCTCATCGGTTCCGGCCCCAATAATATTAAAAAATCCAAAAATAATATATTTTCCTTTAATTTCTTCTTTAGGAATATTTTCTTAGGAAATTCCAAACAAATAATAATAAATAAAAAAAAGAAAAGAAAAATATTTTTCTACCACTTAGGAAGTCTTCTTCCTAGAATTTCGTTTTATAAAAGAAAAAAAGAGGTAGGATACTCAACCGGAAGGAGCTCAGTTGGTTTTTTGCTCATAAATGACGATGGTGATCTGGTATATGGATGTGGGAAAGAGGGGAATGAAGAAACAAATTCAGAAGCAGAATCAGCAGATCATCAAGCTCAAATCCAGGTCTGTAGTGTCATCGGGGTCGGAATGGAATTTCGGAAGTGTGAGCAGGTCTGTAGTGTCATTTTGGACATGTGCGCAAATTTTCAAGTCATTCAGACGTGTTTTGGTTGGTTTCGTCATCGTTGGTGAATTTCGGAAGTTTTAGGAATCTTAGGCTTGAATCATAGGTAGAATTGGAGTTTCGATGTTATTTTGGGTGTTCCAGGAATTCGATCAAGTTCGGGTGATCATTTATGACTTGTTTGTATTTTTGGTTAAGGTCCCGAGGGGCTCGGGTTGATTCCGGATAGTCCTCGGGGACTTTGAAGTGGGAAATGCAGTTGAACTGCTGCTGGTGTTGCCCTTTCTGGTGTGGCCGCACCTACTGATGGTTGAGCGTAGGTGCGAGAGCCGCAGGTTCAAGAAAGGGGTGCAGGTGCGGATTCTGTTGGGCTGGAGGAGTTCCGCAGGTGCGAGGGTTTTACCGCACTTGCTAAGCCGCATATGCGGAACTTTGAGCGTAGTGCGGAGGTTTGGCTTTTGAGGGGAGTCCGCATGTGCGCACCTGGGACCGCAAGTGCGGGTCCGAAAGGTGCGTGTAAGTGACCGCAGGTGCGGGACCACTAGGCAGGAGAGTATAAATTTCATGCTTCGCGATTTTTAGCCATTTCTTGAATATTTTCATCCGGGATTAAGCTTTGGGAGAAGGTTTTGAAGGAGGAAATAAAGAGGACTTCATTGAAGTAAGATATTTGAACCTAAAACTCGTTTCTATATGATTTTTGGACTGAAATAGGGTGAAATTAAGGGAAAAATCAGTGTGTATAGAATCGTGGAAGGATGAGGATTCCGATTTTGTGACTTTTATTGAATTTTGAGACGTGGGCCTGAAGGTTGGGTTTGGCCAATTTCGGGATTTGTGCCTAATCGTGATAATTTTTGAATGGATTTCGTCTCCCTAGCATATTTTGATATTATTTCTGATCTTGATAGACTCGGAGCATTTGGGAGCCAATTCGAGGGGAAGAGTATCGCGGAGTAGCTTTCGGGCCGGTTTGAGGTAAGTAAAAACTGTAAATCTTGTCTTGGGGGTATGAAACCCCGGACTTAGCATTTTCTCACTATTTTGGAGTGATGCACATGCTGGATGACGAGTGTGTGGCGTGCACTGATTGGGGATTTGGACTTGGTCCTTCCCGTGGCAACTATTGAGTTGCATAATTGATTTTAAATCACATGATAAAGCATATTTTCATACTACAGCTATATTTGGGCTATAAACCATGTTTGGGGCCTTGTGCCGACCTGTTTAGACCCCTTGGGGGCTATTTTTCTGATTTTCCCTCCCTGTATTGATAATGTTTTACACTTAGTCATACCATGTTAAACTGTTTTCGAAACTCAGACTTGTTTACACTGCTTTGTGATATAAATACTATTTTGGGTCGAGTACCATGTTTTACTGATAGCCCGAGTGGCTTGTGAGAGGTTTCTGATTGAGTGAGGCCGAGAGCCTATGTTGTGAGGAGTATATATGGAGCGAGCTGCATGCCGCATCGAGATATGTTGGATCAGGTTGCATGTCGCAGCAAGATATATGGATCGGGCTGCACGCCGTAGCAATATAGCACTTGGGTTGTAGGAGCCCTTCCGGAGTCTGTACACCCCCAGTGAGCGCAGGTACCTACTGATGCAAGTGTCGAGTGCCGAGTGAGGAGTGATTGGGAGGCATGAGTGGCTGTGAGGTTGCCGAGGGGGATATTATGGGTGATTGTGAGGCATGTTGATGGACTGTTTCTGAGTGATGGTATGCCCGAGGGGCGGTTTATTATTCATGTTTTTGCCCGAGTGGCTACTTATGATTCAGATCATTTTTTTTCACACTAAACTTCTTGGACATTTTACTGAAATATTTGGAAATTACACTTTTCAAAGGATTTTTACTGAAATTGGCTTTTTAAGCGTGATGATTTAACGTATACACTGTTGGAAAGAAAGACTGTGCTTCTTGTGAATTGATGATTTGATCATGTGTGTTTCTTACTACTTAGACCTGATTTATTTTCATTACTACTGAGTTGGTGTACTCATATTACACCCTGCACCTTGTGTGCAGTTCCAGGTGTTAGGGCAGAGTGAGTTGTCCATCTGTTCCAAAGACTTCTCGGAGATTTGCGAGGTAGCTGCACGCGTCCGCATCCCTACTTCCTCCTGCTTAGTATTATAGAGTTTAATTTCTTCCAGACTTGTATATTTTCTTTAGATGCTCCTGACCAGTTACTCCGGGATTTTGGGGTTGTATTTATTATTCGGTGTAGCTTTATCTTCTTAAAAATGATTAAAAGAAACCTGTATGGATTACCAGTCTAGTAATGAGATAAATGAAAGATTCTTTATATTTTGAGTGTTAATTTGGCTGGCCTAGTTCCACGATAGGCGTCATCATGACTAGTTTAGATTTGGGGTCATGACAAGTTGGTATCAGAGCCTGGGTTACATAGGACTCACCGGTCATGAGCAGGTTTAGTAGAGTCTTGAGGATTGGTACGGAGACGTCTGTACTTATCTTCAAGAGGCTATAGAACCCTTAGGAAAAATCTAACTTTCTTGAATTCTTGTTGTGCGTATCCACTTATTCGACCAAAAGCGTAACTCTTGAAATTCCTTTCATGTATTCGAATGCGCATGTGAGCACTCAGTATCAGCTGTGGATCGACGGCTTGTGATTTCCACAGGTGAGATGTGATTTTTAGCAGATTGATAATGGGCTAGTCTGGAGGATTTGAGGCCGGATATTATCGGTGGCTGGAGTGCTGAGATTTTTGTTTGTGTGAGCACGTGCATTTGGGGACTTATATGTCCGTTTGTGTCCTTATTGATGGACTTTGTGACTAGATGGCTACGTGGTGAGTGTGATTTGATGATTAGATATGTTCAGGGTGTTTGATTGTGACAAAATGAATTGGCGGAAGACGTAGCAAGAACCATTGAGTATTTGACTTCTGTCTTGAGTTAGAATATGGCCTCGAGTTGTGAGTGTATTGAAGGACCTCCCGTGTAGTTTAGTTATGGAGTGAAGTGGATTTTCCTATTGTGTTCTGAGTTCCTGGTTATGTCTTTTGAGCTGACCAATTCCCCAGCAACGTTCATGTATTTGATTAACGGTGTATTCAGTCGTGTTATAACCCCCTTTGTTATTATATTCATTGATGGCATCTTGGAGTACTCACGTAGCCAGGGGTAGCATACTCAGCATTTGAGGATGGTATTATAAGGATTTAGGGAGGAGAAGCTCTATGCAAGGTTCTCCAAGTGTGAATTTCGGCTCAATTCAGTAGCATTCTTGGGACACGTGGTGTCCAATGAGGGTATCCATGTGGTAGACGAGTGTGGGGTATAGCTTCCAGAAGCTCAAGATTTCTTTGACCACGACTCTAGTGTTAGTTTTGCCATCGGTTTCAGGTTCTTATACCGCGTATCTTGATGTCTCGAATATAGGCTTTGGTTATGTTTTAATGCAGACGGGGTAGTGATTGCATGATAGTTATGATCTTTGGAAGGGTATAGAGATGATATCAGTTGAGGCTAAATAGGCGGGGTTATCTCCCGCAGGGTGTTCTGAGGTTGTGTGGCCCTTAGGTGGTTTTGTAGCAAGTCCTCTTTATCGATAATTGATATATGTTGCAATTTGAGTTAGGTTGCTTGTGAGAGTTGGCATTGGTTGTTACAATGATGAATGCAAGATTTGCATACGATTTGAGATACTAGACGGTTTGTGTCATATGAGCTTATGAAGGATTTAGTGAATCTCACTGCAGTATGGTGGCAGTGATAGCGTATGGGCATTGTGAGTTATTGTTTGCCTTGATCTTTGGCTTTGAGCCAAGTGGGGGAGTCTGTTAATGACGAGTTGATTGAACAATTATGTGTTGTAGTGGTTTCGGTTCGAGGTATATTGGTAAACCAGTTGTTACCTATAGAGGTGGAGTCTGGGAATGACTCGAGTAATGGAAATTCTTCGATACAGGTTGTAATGTACTCTACGGGTATATGGACTTTATTGAATGATTGAGTTATAATGGTAAAAAAGTGTAGTGTGTGCAGCGTATGAGTTGCTTGTTGCTTTAAATGTGTGGATCACTTTCCTAGTGTGTGGTTTGCAAACGGGGCCAGGTCGTTATATCTGCTTGGTCAGTGTAATTGAAATTGCGTAGAGTGAATGACGCTCAAGAATGGTTCTGACGGATTCAAAGTTATATGTAGCAATTGAGGATCTTCAAGGTGTGAGTTGGGCTAGAACTGAGATTTACGTGGAGGGTGTCAAGGCTTGTAGTGTATTTACATTATCATGGATTCTATCTATCAATATCAGGAAAGTGAAGGTAATGGTTTCAGATTCGCAGGAAGTCTCTTCAGAGTAAGTATTCTGAATGTGTCACCTGTTGTGGATAATTGAGAGAGTATTCAGCGGCTTACGAGCTTTAAACGGTACGGTCCTATGCTTGGGTCTCGTGTGGAGAGTCTAGGTTGAGAATTGCGGTATTATGGAAAGGAGAAGTATCAATTCGAAGGTAATTCAAAAGGAACTTGGATTAATAGGACAACTTGGTAGTAAGTCGGATTGGCATGGTAAGGAGTATGATTAGTCCTTTGGGTGTTATGAGGCAATGAGTTTTACAGGTGTTTCTTAGCAATGCTCTTGGGTTTTGGTGACCTGCGTAGCTTGATTGAGTTAGAAGGATTCAGTCCTGACAGTTTGATGTTGTATAAATGGGATTCAGATAGTTCCTGATGGTTTCAACCACGGTTAGAGATGTGTATTTTCTGCTGGCGTGATGAGCATGTGACGTATAGTGATTTTGCTTCTAGATGGCATCAAATGTAAAGTTCTTGGCTAGTTGGGTGCGTAATTGTTTGTGGCTCAGAAGGGATCATGAAGTTCTTATACTTATCATAGGATGGCGTGGTGTATGTTGTATGTGGTGTAGAATTGAGAATTGCATGTGTGAGATTCTTAGACAGCATCGGCAATCTCAGACGACTAAATAGATGATATCACTATTGGGCGGCTTGATGAGAGTATACATTTATGAAACGGCAATGTGTTTGAGTTAAGGTACTTCATTGGTATTTCGTTGATCTTTTGTTGGGTCGACTGCTGATATTCAAGTTTGCTTGGTGGCACAGAAGAATTATAGGAGTATCCATCGTGGAATGATTGAGTATTAGAGGTGTGTTATATATTCGAGCGGTAGAGTTGGGATCGGATATGGTGGTTCGTGCGCCTTATGGGTTTCAAGACTGGGAGTTCTCATGAACAGGTTATTTTGTTGTTGTGGACTGTGAAGATGCGAGCAAAGCTAGTCGGAGTTAGTATGTGTCATGATTTAGTCATTGTGAACTTTCGGAGAGTTATCTATCTGTTGTGGGTGACCAGAGTGATTTAGGGTTATTGATAGGCCCAGTATGGGTGTGTGTTCTACACCGGGTCGAAATTGTTGACTCTGAATTTGCTATTGTTGAGAGATATACCATTTGACTGTCATTGAATTTATTCGTGTTCTGGAGTGATCTATGAGTTACTCTTCGGTGTTGCGAGGAGCTATGATTGTTGGTTATATGCACATATGGTGCGGTTCTAATTGGACTTTATAGCTGGATTTGAGTAAGGTAAGTAATTGGGTATTGCGAGATTGAGATGTATTGGTTATGTTCTTTCGAGTTTGTGTGGCATGGTATCGTCCGATTTTCCGTGGTTATGGCAATGCACTTGGAGTACTTGATGTCGAATTGCGCATGGTTATTGATTTTGAGCAGGGTGGCTTGAAGTATTTCATGTGGATCACCGTTTGGATGGGATCACACATTGTAGCAGAGTTATGTGGAGGTTTGATCCTTGGTGTCAGATTCGTGTGCTTTGATTTTACGATGTGTGCCAGGCTCTCAGCATGGTGTTGTGATGGTAATTGTTAACGGCAGGATAGTCCTCTCATGTGAATCTTTTCTATGATTTGAGTTCCTGGGATGTTGCTATTGAGTGCACGAGTTGCACATGTTATGGCTTTGGATTGTATTGATGCGTCATGTCATCATATTGGTCGTGTTGGATGAGAAGAGGTCATCGGGCCTAGAATGAATACTACCAGAGTTGACGGCAATGTGGTTGGAAGGATGATATCGGAAGTTGGCTTCGAAATCTGCTATAGTTCCTGTCGGAGAAAGGGGGAACTCCATGACTGGCTGATCGGACGAATGGTTGCTAGTTTCTACATGTTTCTTTCATCATCGGTAGTATATGAAAGTGTTTGTCACGACCCAAAAATCTATAGGTCGTGATGGCGCCGGACACCACTGTCAGGCAAGCCACCCCTCAATAAGTTGAAATACTTTCCTGATTAACATTTTCGAAGTCATTGCCTTTTTCTACATTTCATAATCAAAACGAATAAAGTTTTATGAATTAAATAGACAGGAAATAAATTTAGTTTAATAAGATAAATCTCATCACATCCCCAGAACCCGGTGACACAAAAACATGAGCAACTTCTAAGAATTTAAACAATTATACAACGCTTGTCCGAGGAACAGATTGGACAAAGGCAATAAAGATAAAATGTAAATACATAGAAGGGAGACTCTGTCAGCTGCGGAACGCCTCCGGATGAATGCAGCCCGTATAAGTCTCCAAATCAATCACTATACTATAAAGGTACATGTGCAACAAAATGCACAGAAAGTGTAGTATGAGTACATATACATATAAGTACCCACTGAGAATCCCGTCTAATCTCAAAGAAGTAGTGACGAGAGGTCGACTTGACACTCACTAAGGTCCAATAATATAAATAGGACAGAATATGCTGAAAGCAGTAGACATGTGAAGGCAGTTAAGCAGCAAATATATATATATTTAAGAATTGACGTCCTTAAATCAATTTAACAGTTTAACAGTTTAAGAATTGACGTCCTTCATTTTCCCCCAATCAACTGACAAGTCTTTATTCATGAAAACATTTAAGAATTGACGTCCTTAAATCAATTTAACAGTTTAAGTCACAAGAGGTATATCCTATGTATATATACATATATATGCCAAGGGTCGATCGGCCCGAACCAACAATAAAAGTAAAGGGAATGCATTGCCGAGGATCGAATGGCCCGTCCCATAAGTGCACCCTTGCCATAAAGTAATCATATCTATGCACTTTACAGGATCGAACGGCCCGTCCCATAAGTGCATTTTTACCATAGCCATACCTGCGCACTGCCGAGGATCGAACGGCCCGAACTATAAGTGAGTCTTTCAAATTAATCATATATGTGCACTGCCGAGGATCGAATGGCCCGTCCCAAAAGTGCACCTTTAAATCCGTCGTGGCGTACGGCCCGCTCCCATAAATATATCTTTAAATCCGCCGTGGCATACGGCCCGATCCCATAAGAGTGGGGGTAAACACACTCCGCTCGCGGAATGTAAATTGCGAAGCGTTCACATGCACACACAATATTCTTTCCTTTTCACAATACTTTCCATAAAAAATTTCTTTCATACTACTTCCTGTAAAACAATCCCTATCATATTATTTTTCCGTAAAACAATTCCTTTCATATTATTTAAATTCCATAAATCTCAGAGAAACAAAACTACATATAATAAGGTTTCATAGTATATAATTCCGTACGAGAAGAACACAGGGCATGATGTGGGGCCTAACTACCCGGACATAACAACAATAGCCGCTACGTACGGACTCTCGTCACTTGGTACGTACGTAGCCCCCACAAACATTTACACACAGTATATAGAACACTTATGGGGACAATTCCCTCTTACAAGGTTAGAAAGGAGACTTACCTCGCTCTGAAGATTCATAACCAGCTTCCAAGCCTCTACGACGACTTCAATGGATGCACGACGCCCCCAAACTATCCAAATAACGATAATTCAATGAAAATATACTCTATTGTTCATAACAAATTCAAATTATATCATTTCCCAACCCGGCTCAATGAAATGACCAAAATTCCCTCAGGCTCACATGCCCGGACTTCGAAATTTCTTGAAGATGATCTCTACCCGAAGCTTTACTAATTCAATTACACAATTTACTCCAATATTTATGCTCAATTCGTGGCTAAAATCAAAGTTTATCAAATTCTAGGTTTTCTTGCAAATTCCCACATTTTCCTCAATTTCTCATATCAAATCCATGTAATAATCTTGTATTTAATCTTAGAAATGAGTAGAAACATCTTACCTCTGAAGCTTGATGAAATCCCCCTTAAAATGCCCTCCAAAATCCCCTATAACCATGAAACAAAATGAAGGAAATGAGCCAAAACCCACTAAAATATAGTACTGCCCAGCACTGCCCTTCTATGCGATTGCATGAAGGCCTCTACGATCGCGCAGGCCACGAAGATCTCTCTTCCGCGATCGTACAACCATGCCCGCGATCGCACAGGCCACCCAGATCTCTCTTCTGCGATCGCATAACCATGCCCGCGATCGCACAGGCCATTTCCATCTCCCACCAAATTTCTTCTCCGCGATCGCGCTTTCCCCTATGCTTTCGCACTAGCCAGCCCCAGGCTTCTCCGCGATCGCACACCAACATCCGCGATCGCATAGGCCAAAAACCTCTCCCCTCAGTTTCTTCTCTGCGGTCGCACATCTAAGGCTGCGATCGCATAGCATACTAGAGGCACCAGAAAACAGCAACAGCTATTCACTCAAAAATGACCTGAATCCACCCAAAACACACCCGGGGCCCTCGGGGCCCCGTCCAAAACACACGACTCAGTCCCATAACATTACACGGACTTGCTAGAGGCTTCAAATCACATCAAACAACGCCGAAATCACGAATCGCACCGAAATTCAACTTTATGAACTTTGAAATTTCAAAATTTCACTTCTGATGCCGAAACCCGTCAAATCACCTCCAATTGACCCCAAATTTTGCACACAAGTCATATTCAACATTACAGACGTGCCCCAACTTCCGAAATTGCATTTCGATCCTGATATGAAAATTTCCACTTCCGGTCGGATTCTTCAAAACCTTCAAATTTCTATCTTTAGCCAAATGACGTTAAAATGACCTCCGGACATCCGAATTCACTTCCGATCGCGCTCCCCAACTCCAGAATCACCATACAAATCTATTCCCTTACTCGGAATCCCAAACGGACATCAATATCTCTGAAATGCGCTTAAAGCCAAACTAAGGAAATTCCTTCAAAAATGCTAACTTCCACATTATACGCTGAAACGCTCCCGGGTTATCCATAACCCAGTCTGGACATACGCCCAAGTCCGAAATCATCATACGAACTTGCTGGAACCTTCAGATCCTGATTCCAAGGTCGTCAACTCAAAATTCCATTCTTACTCAATTTCTTCAACTTAAGGCTTCTGAAATGAGAATTTTCCTTCCAATTCAATTCTGAACTTCCTGAATTTTAGCTCTGACCATACACACAAGTCACAACACTCAAAATGAAGATGTTCATGACTTCCAATTGCTGAACGACGCGCTAAAGCTCAAAACGACCGGTCGGGTCGTTACATTTTCCCCCACTTAAACAGACGTTCGTCCTCGAACGTGCCAAGAACTTCTCTTAAGTTATCTGAAATCACTATTTTAACACCTCGTGCACCTGCCGGTGCTACCACAACTCAGATGAGCACACAAGCCTGATCACATTTGAAGATATCTTCCTTTATTCATACCGAAAGCTCTGAACTTAGTTCCAACACCGGAAATTCTCTGCTAGGCATGTCCTGATTTATGAACACCGTATCAACTACCACACGAGGCACCAGAACACAACTGCGTACCTTTGCTGAATCAGCACCATACACTGCATAGTCCATCTTCTGACCAATATGACGCTCCCTGAACCTTAATAGCCACAATTCTACAAATCTGATGCCCTCAATGCACTTTATAAGATATATTTAAACATCCTGCTATAATGCTGACGATACCATCACAATGGAGGAGATGTGTAGAAGTTCCTAACCAACTGAAGAGTTAACCACTCGTCGAAATCTTTTCTCTAAGCTTATATAATCATCTCATTGCAAACCAATAATGGCAATTGCCTTGTAATAGACTTGCATAATCTTATCATGCCGATCCCAGATTTATAAATCTCGTCTTACCTAGTATGAAATGCTCAGATAACCAATCACCCCAAATACGGCCATTAGCTTCACACGATGCCACAATGCGCCAATAGGCCACAATTTGAACACGGCACATAAGGAAAATGACATCAGGAAGGGACTACTCTACTCACGCTATAAATATGAACTTTCCTCAGAGAAATATGAAGTAAAACACAAGAAAATAATTATAGGAGCCTTGATCCATATCACATTGTTGCGGCGTGCAACCCGATCCAAATAACATACATGTGGCGGCGTGCCACCCGATCCCATCATAAGGTTTACATGAGGAATTATACATGGAGCCGAATTGCTCACTATTACGAATTACTAAATATCGGTCAGAAACACGCTAAGTGCATAACACCATCCTGGGGAGACTGATAGAGCCATACGCTACAAACTCAAGCACAACTGAGGTGTGATATATACTCTGAATCTCAAGAGCCATCCTGCTCACATAACCTCATCATAACGCGGAATCTCAACACAAAAGAAATTATCAAGCCGTTTCACGTCTCACACGGCACAATCACAATATCACATGAATTTGACGAAGGAAGAACAACACCTGATATCCCAATACCCCATCCTTGATGAGCGCTATATTGAAATGAACACATCTGACTCACATCGGCCCATGAGTCTATTTATATCCTTTCACACACTTCAAGCCGATTCTGCTCGCACTAAACTAGGCTAATAGCTTTACCCAGGTCCATAATACCCCAATTCCTCTCATAATACACAAGAACCCGGTACAAACACCTCACAATCCACAATCAACTAAACCGTACGCCTTCCAGGCATAAATTCTCAAAAAAGCAATATTACACTCCTTTGTACTTGGTCTAATTCTTTGACCAATCAGGTGACTACATGTCACACTTATACAATCTTCCCGTGGTCACGCTCCCACGACCTTCCACGGGGTAACAAGTTTGCACATCCATACCACCGACTACACTATCACTGCAAAACAAATCAAGAACCCATAACCGGGATACATGCCTCTTTCACCGAATATCGACCTCATGTGACACTGAAAACAACATCAGCTTATTCTAAACAATCACATCCCTTGCTCTTGCTCCTCCGAGCTCATAACATCCTTGTCGACACCGAACCACAATCCGATTTTCACTTCCAGCTCCACACTGACTACTGCACCCCACATGCCGATATAGAGTAGCATAGGAGTTCCATCATACTTCCTGAACCGCTAATAGGGTGAACACTTCATCACATAGAAACCTTCACTTACCTCAATTCATGAGGACCTAACAACACACGAGTGGATTCTCACAATCACAATACATGCAAATCCTTAAGTAGTGGGATAAACCACCATAACCTTCCGGGATCCGCCTATTCCTGACACGCCATGGCACTTGAATGCTTCCAATAAAATCTATTACGACGGCCGACATGCCCCACACACATCTGCACAAACCATACACATACTCAATCACACCGAAAGAACTGATTATTGCCGTACTGGTGCCATTTCAACCATGGATAACCAATCTATCTTCTTTTAATCATCTTAATTGCCTCAAAGATAGTAGTAACTTCCTTCAAAGCGTAGTAAACTCAAACCTCACTCATCCCGAGTGACCTTGAGTCACGAGACCATGCTGTCCCAATCACACAAACCGCCTCATACCCTCCTAGCAAACTTTCTACAACCCGGAGTTTATTTCTCTCATTCCTTCAATACTGCCTTGCATGCTGAAAATAACACAGAACACTCCAACCATTTCCCTTTCTCAGAATCTACGCTGCAAAAGCTCGATTCTTAATCATAATGCTGCTCGAAACCCTTAAACATTGCATTCTCTAACTTTCGAATTCATTAGGACTGCTATTAAGGGTCACCCACTCTGACTGGCCCCGAATACAATCAACTCCAAGGCTCTTCTAACTCATGAACACCTCTTCCAACGAAGCACGTGACCGAGTCACTACCCTAACAACTCGCCTATGCCTTAAGCATAAATTCTGGATCTTCCGAAACCTAACCCTGGCCCAACAGGACCAACCTTGAACACATTCATCAACTCCCACGCATGATCACCATTTTACTCATTTCCCTTAGCTGTAACAACTTGCCAATATGCCGACAATCCGCAACCTCATGGGAACACCATCCTACAACCCAACTGCAGGTGGTGGAACTCCCCCACTTAGCCCGAAGCTACTCTTGCACCACTCTAGACCCTGCCGAGATCCCTTCTCCTTTGTTGACAAGACCTTGCTCAACAAATCCGTCCAATTCTTCCGAATTTTCCTGTTAGCATTCCCCAACTACTCAATTTATCTAGCACCATTTACACATTCCGCCTCCCACCGAATAGCCACTAGGATTCCTTGCAAAACTTTCCAACCACACAACCGATGACCTGCCCACAGGGGATTAATCACCAACTGACACCTTCCAACGACGCTGAAATGCACACTCTTTGCAACATCGACACCCCATCCTAAGTCTGCTCTCATTCACCAACTTTACCAGTTCGTCCGCTCCTCATGGACATATACTAAATGCCCTACAATATCTTCTAATCCACCACTATTCTGCCGCTCTCCCACTTTGGTCAAACTCCCCCTCTACGGGACTGCTCGACTTCCGCTTCTTACACCTGGCCTCCTAGAAATAGAACCACCGCCTAGAACTTCTCACATATCTTCCTTCATCGTATGTTGGCCAATTCCTGCCTCAATTCAATATCATTCTCCGTAGCTCTTAAACCAGCAGTTCACCACGACTTCAAACTCTCTGAAGATCATCTCTCTCGAGCTTCCTTAATTATCAATACCTATCTAATACTGAACCACCGCACCTCACGGTCTCTGACAACCGCTTCTTCAATACTTCTTCACAATACTCTGACCCCATGCAACCGAAGAAACCATAACACCAACGAACTTAACACATTCTATTCGATCAAAAACAACGATACCACATCACAGATGCAAACTCCACCTCGCTTGATAACACCAAGTCTTACTACTTTATCCCCCAGACTTGAACATTCATAGTCCAATTGCCCTTCCTCCGCCGGAACTAAAATATTGAAATTTGAAATTACGCTCTGAGAAGACCTCCCTTCGAGTCATTCATTACCCCGACATATGGTCAAGCATTCTACCATCATATCAACACCGCGCGATAAACAATCGTAAGCATCATAACAATCTGAGCATAGCCTCAAAGTTCTCAGAAACACAGCTATCGAGCTGAAACAACATATATTCTTCTGCAGGGCAACAACAACAACCCCAACCAACTACACATGGAAAACATGTCGCACCATATACGTAGCACCATTTCAATTCCTCAAATCCACGATTCATAGCAAGCGCTTCACGACGTATAAGATTGAGTAGGAAGAAACATAGGCATAAGCCTCAAAGGAATCAAATCGCACGATGAGGAATCAAGAAGGGAAGTACTCCTAACAACCCTGTAGCCTCTCGAAGATAAGTACAGACGTCTCCATACCGATCCGCAAGACTCTACTAGACTTGCTCATGACTCGTGAAACCTAAGGGAACCTAGGGCTTTGATACCACGTTGTCATGACCCAAAAATCTATAGGTCGTGATGGCACCGGACACCACTGTCAGTCAAGCCACCCCTCAATAAGTTGAAATACTTTCCTGATTAACATTTTCGAAATCGTTGCCTTTTTCTACATTTCATAATCAAAACGAATATTTTTTTATGAATTAAATACGACAGGAAATCAATTTAGTTTAATAAGATAAATCTCATCACATCCCCAGAACCCGGTGACACAAGTACATGAGCAACTTCTAAGAATTTAAACAATTATACAACACTTGTCCGAGGAACAAATTGGACAAAGGCAATAAAAATAAAATGTAAATACATAGAAGGGAGACTCTGTCAGCTACGGAACGCCTCCGGATAAATGCAGCCCGTATAAGTCTCCAAATCAATCACTATACTATAAAGGTACATGTGCAACAAAATGCACAGAAAGTGTAGTATGAGTACATATACATATATGTACCCAGTGAGTATCCCGTATAATATCGAAGAAGTAGTGACGAGAGGTCGACTTGACACTCACTAAGGTCCAACAATATAAATAGGACAGAATATGTTGAAAGCAGTAGACATGTGAAGGCAGTTAAGCAGCAAATATATATATATAAGGCACTGAAATCCGAATAATTTCTGAAAATAAGTAAATAAGTAATTTCCTCTTTATTTTCCCCCAATCAACTGACAAGTCTTTATTCATGAAAACATTTAAGAATTGACGTCCTTAAATCAATTTAACAGTTTAAGTCACAAGAGGTATATCCTATGTATATATACATATATATGCCAAGGGTCGATCGGCCCGAACCAACAATAAAAGTAAAGGGAATGCATTGCCGAGGATCGAATGGCCCGTCCCATAAGTGCACCCTTGCCATAAAGTAATCATATCTATGCACTTTACAGGATCGAACGGCCCGTCCCATAAGTGCATTTTTACCATAGCCATACCTGCGCACTGCCGAGGATCGAACGGCCCGAACTATAAGTGAGTCTTTCAAATTAATCATATATGTGCACTGCCGAGGATCGAATGGCCCGTCCCAAAAGTGCACCTTTAAATCCGTCGTGGCGTACGGCCCGCTCCCATAAATGTATCTTTAAATCCGCCGTGGCATACGGCCCGATCCCATAAGAGTGGGGGTAAACACACTCCGCTCGCGGAATGTAAATTGCGAAGCGTTCACATGCACACACAATATTCTTTCCTTTTCACAATACTTTCCATAAAAAAATTCTTTCATTCTACTTCCTGTAAAACAATCCCTTTCATATTATTTTTCCGTAAAACAATTCCTTTCATATTATTTAAATTCCATAAATCTCAGAGAAACAAAACTACATATAATAAGGTTTCATAGTATATAATTCCGTGCGAGAAGAACACAGGGCATGATGTGGGGCCTAACTACCCGGACATAACAACAATAGCCGCTACGTACGGACTCTCGTCACTTGGTACGTACGTAGACCCCACACACAGTTACTCACAGTATATAGAACACTTATGGGGACAATTCCCTCTTACAAGGTTAGAAAGGAGACTCACCTCGCTCTGAAGATTCATAACCAGCTTCCAAGCCTCTACGACGACTTCAATGGATGCATGACGCCCCCAAACTATCCAAATAACGATAATTCAATGAAAATATACTCTATTGTTCGTAACAAATTCCAATTATATCATTTCCCAACCCGGCTCAATAAAATGACCAAAATGCCCTCGGGCTCACGTGCCCGGACTTCGAAATTTCTTAAAGATGATCTCTACCCAAATCTTTACTAATTCAATTACACAATTTACTCCAATATTTATGCTCAATTCGTGGCTAAAATCAAAGTTTATCAAATTCTAGGTTTCTTTGCAAATTCACACATTTTCCTTAATTTCTCATATCAAATCCATGTAATAATCTTGTATTTAATCTTAGAAAAAATTGGCGCGCGTGTAAACGAGTTGCTCCAGGTGATACTGAGGAGGGACGGACCCTTTTTTTATTTGTTTCTCTCTTTACTGTTCATGGTTTGAGCGATCTATTTGAGAGCTCGACCGATCAGACCGGGAAGAAGAGAAAGAAAGGTCAATCTCCGAAAGGACTTCGCAGAGCTGAGCTTTAGGGGGGAATACTTTTCGTGGTCTTGCACATGGAAAAGTCAAGTATTCTACGCAGGCTTTATTTAAGAAGACAAAATTGTTTCACGCACCGACAGAACCGGAAGCGCCCCTTCTTTCAAAGAGAAGAGGACGGGTTATTGATATTCCATTTGATGGTCAGAGGCGAATTGAAAGTTAAGCAGTGGGAATTCTAAAGATTCCCCGGGGGAAAAATAGAGATGTCTCCTACGTTATAATGCAACCTCAGATGCTATGTTTCAACTCTCGATTCTAGTATTAAGCGNCTGGCTGTAAGAGAGCTGACTGTCTACTATCTATGTCATGCCTTGGCAGGTGAATATGAGAGAGAGGCTGTAAGTGCATTCTCTCCTTCTCCATCTTCTGGAAAGCACTCTTTGAGCATGCTGACAGAATGATTGACACTCACATCTCTCTCATTTCCAGTGATTTCGCTACAGTTTACTAGCGCATTCCTAGACTAAGACTACGGCATTGAAGAAGCAAGCTCACTCTCATTCCAGGAATCAGAGGAAGGCATTCTGTCCGGTAATGAAGTTAGAAGTTTCCGGCTTGCTTTCTCTCTTCTCTTGCAGTTGGCAGTCTCAGTCAACCTTGTTCCGGGCCTTCTCTTCTACTCTATCTGCTTATTGGATTGGTAGGTACAGTCTTTCTTCTAGGCTTCTGATTGAACTTTAAGGTAATGGGAGAGAAGGCAATCGACAGATAACTGGTAAGTAAAGCTATGGACTGGGTTCTCACTCTAAGCCAGTACCAGTAATTTGAAAAAACGATAGACATCTAGCGCATTCACTCGTTTTTTCTTTCTGATAGGCCAACTCAAAGAGGGAAATGCAAGGGGCGTTAGCGGTCTTTTTTGCCTCGCCTGCTACTGGGAAGAGAGAGCCGCTGTCATTCTTCGCTTCGTTCGAGAATCAACTGCACATGAATAGGCTCTTCCTTACGCCTTCAAGGAGGAAGCGGCTTTTTTCCAAAATTCCCGGGAAAATGAAATGAACTTCTTTTCGTAAGGCAAGAAAGTCGCCTAAGGAAAGTAGAAGTCTATGCACACTAACCGAATCTTTGGGGAAGGATGGTGGTGCAAATTGGCCTTTTCCCTTCTCCTTTCTAAAGCAAAAAAGAATGTCATCATTCTGATCGTGACTTGAAAAAAGAAAGAAGAGAAGGAACTTGGAGTTGGCGCCCACATAACGGATTGCTTGCTTACCAAGCCATCCTGGCTTTTCGCTCCTTTCCTTAGAGTCAAGTGGCTTTCACTCCTCCAGTTCTATTATTATTGACTTGACTTATTATTATAAAAACTACTCACTATCCAAATGAAAGACGATCGATTATCTACCCAAGAAGATAGAGGGTCCCACATACGAAAAAAGGTCACAAATAGAGTTGAACCAAGTAACATTGCAAAGGCATAATGATAGTAGGGTCGGGATATGAAATGAGTAGAAACATCTTAGCTCTGAAGCTTGATGAAATCCCCCTTGAAATGCTCTCCAAAATCGCCCATAGCCATGAAATAAAATGAAGGAAATGAGCCAAAACCCGCTAAAATATAGTATTGCCCAGCACTGCCCTTCTATGCGATCGCATGAAGGCCTCTGCGATCGCACATGCCACCCTGATCTCTCTTCCGCGATCGCACAACCATGCCCGCGATCGCACAGGCCGCCCAGATCTCTCTTCCGCGATCGCACAACCATGCCCGCGATCGCACAGGCCATTTCCATCTCCCACCAAATTTCTTCTCCGCGATCGCGCTTTCCCCTATGCATTCGCACTAGCCAGCCCCAGGCTTCTCCGCGATCGCACAAAAAAATCCTCGATCGCATAGGCCAAAACCCTCGCCCCTCAGTTTCTTCTCCGCGATCGCACAGCTAAGGCTGCGATCGCATAGCATACTAGAGGCACCAGAAAACAGCAACAGCAATTCACTCAAAAATGACCCGAATCCACCCCGAAACACACCCGAGCCCCCCGGGACCCCATACAAAACACACGACTTAGTCCCATAACATCCCACGGACTTGATCGAGGCTTCAAATCACATCAAACAATGCCGAAATCATGAATCGCACCGAAATTCAACTTTATGAACTTTGAAATTTCAAACTTTCACTTCCGATGCCGAAACCCGTCAAATCACCTCCGATTGACCCCAAATTTTTCACACAAGTCATATTCAATATTATGTACCTACTCCAACTTCCGGAATCACATTCTGACCCCGATATCAAAATTTCCACTTCCGGTCGGATTCTTCAAAACCTTCAAATTTCTATCTTTACCCAAATAACTTTATAATGACCTCCGGACATCCGAGATCACTTCCGATCACGCTCCCAACTCCAGAATCACCATACGAAGCTATTCCCAGACTCGTAATCCCAAATGGACATCAATATCTCTGAAATGCGCTTCAAGCCAAACTTAGGAAATTCCTTCAAAAATGCTAACTTCCACATTATACGCTGAAATGCGGGTTATCCAAAACCTGGTTCGGACATACGTCCAAGTACGAAATCATCATACAAACCTGCGGGAACCTTCAGATCCTGATTCCGAGGTTGTCTACTCAAAATTCCATTCTTACTCAATTTCTTCAACTTAAGGCTTCTGAAATGAGAATTTTCCTTGTAATTCAACTCCGAACTTCCTGAATTTTAACTCTGACCATACACACAAGTCACAACATTCAAAATGAATTTGTTCATGACTTCCAATTGTTGAACGACGCGCTAGATCTCAAAACGACCGATCGGGTCGTTACAGTGTTAGAGTGAGGCATGCTCTATAAGAGGTTATGTACCGGTATTGGGTTGTTTGGAGCAGCTATTGTGATTAGGAGTTATCTCTATGAGTGCTTGAGTCATGCGATATATTATGTGATTACATCTTGGGTTACGGATATGGCTTGATACAGCTTGTTCAAACTATTCAGTTTATAGTTGCGGAATTTTTATCTTCTAAATTATTTCAGAAGTGGAAATTTGGTTATAAGGTATATGGTTCAGAATGGATTTCGAAATTTCAACTGTGTTGTGATATTGGACCTATATGAGATAGGGTGACGTGGGATCACCCCCGGGTATATGAATGGTAGGTTAGACGACAATTTTGGTGGTTTTAGGAACAACTCTGAGCACGTTCGAGGACGAACGTATGTTTAAGTGGGAGAGAATGTAACGACCCGATTGGTCATTCCCAGAGTTTAGCCCTGTTTTCCCCATTTCTGCTTAGTTTATTGTTGTTTAGCTTATTTATGTTGTGTTGGGTTGGTTGGCTCGAGTTCGGAGTGGTTGTGGAGAGATATGAGACACTTAGTCTCTTAAGTTAGTTTAATAGTTGGAGAAGTCAACCAGAAGTTGACTTATAGGTAAATGATCTCGGAATGTGGATTTCATGGTTCGGATAGCTTCGTTAGGTGATTTGGGACTTAGGAGTGTGTTCGGAACATGGTTTTGATGTCCGGTGTAGAATTAGGCTTGAAATGGCAAAAGTGAGTTTTTGGCGATTTCCGGTCGGTAGTGGAAAATTAGTTATCGGGGTTGGAATGGAATTCCGGAAGTGTGAGCAGGTCCGTAGTGTCATTTTGGACGTGTGTGAAAATTTTCAGGTCATTCGGACGTGTTTTGGTTGGTTTCAGCGTCGTTGGTGAATTTCGGAAGTTTTAGGAATCTTAGGCTTGAATCATGGGTAGAATTGGAGTTTCGATGTTATTTTGGGTGTTCCGGGAATTCGATTAAGTACGGGTGATCATTTATGAATTTTTTGTATTTTTGGTTGGCATCCTGAGGGGCTCGAGTAGATTTCGGATAGCCCTCGGGGACTTCGAAGTGGGAAATGCAGTTGAACTGCTGCTGGAGTTGCCCCTCCTGGTGTGGCCGAATCTGCGGATGGTTGAGCGCAGGTGCGAGAGCCTCATGTGCGAGAAAGGGGCGCAGGCGCAGATTCTGGTGGGCTGGAGGAGTTCCACAGGTGCGAGGGTTTTAACGCACCTGCGAAGCCGCAGATGCGGAACTTTGAGCACAGGTGCGGAGGTTTGGCTTTTGAGGGGAGTCTGCAGGTGCGCACCTGGGACCGCAGGTACGGATCCGCAGGTGCGCGTAAGTGACCGCAAGTGCGAGACCACTGGGAAGAAGAGTATAAATTCTAGCCTGCGCGATTTTTAGCCATTTCTTAAATATTTTCATCCGGGATTAAGCTTTGGGAGAAGGTTTTGAAGGAGGAAATCAAGAGGACTTCATTGAGGTATGATATTTGAACCTAAAACTCGTTTCTATGTGATTTTTGGACTAAAATAGGGTGAAATTAAGGGAAACATCAGTGTGTAAATTGGGGGTTAAGGCTTGGATAATTGGAGACTTTGATTGAGTAATTGAAGGGGCAATGGTGGTCTAATTTCGATGTTATAGGTATGTATAGAATCATGGGACGATGAGGATTCCGGTTTTGCGACTTTTATTGAATTCCGAGACGTGGATCTGGGGGGTCAAGTTTGGTCAATTTCTAGATTTGTGCCTAATTGTGATAATTTTCGAATGGGTTTCCTCTTCCTAGCATATTTTGATATTAATAATCTTATTTTGATAGAATCTGAGCATTTGGGAGCCGATTCGAGGGGCAAGAGTATCGCAGAGTAGCTTTCGGGCCGGTTTGAGGTAAGTAATGACTGTAAATCTTGTCCTGAGGGTATGAAACTCTGGACTAAGCATTTTCTTACTATTTTGGATTGACGCACATGCTGGATGACGAGTGTGTGGCGTGCACTGATTGGGCATTTGGACTTGGTCATTCCCGTGGCAACTATTTAAACTATTTTCGAAACTCATACTTGTTTACACTGTTTTATGATATAAATACTGTTTTGGGTCGAGTACCCCGTTTTACTGATAGCCCGAGTGGCTTGTGAGAGGTTTCTTACTGAGTGAGGTCGAGAGCCTATGTTGTGAGGAGTATATACAGAGCGGGCTACACGCCGCAGAGAGATATGTTGGATTAGGTTGCACGCCGCATCAATATAGCGCTTGGGCTGTAGGAGCCCCTCCAGAGTCTGTACACCCCCAGTGAGCGCATGTACCTACTGAGTGCGAGTGACGAGTGATTAGGAGGCATGAGTGGCTGTGAGGTTGCCGATGGGCTGATTATGAGTGATTGTGAGGCATGCTGAGGGACTGTTTCTGAGTAATGTTATGCTCGAGGGGCGGTTTATTATTCATGTTTTTACCCGAGTGGCTACTTATGATTCATATCATTTTTTTTACACTAAAATTCTTGGACATTTTTCTGAATATTTTGGAAATTATACTTTTCAAAGGATTTTTACTGAAATTGGCTTTTTAAGCGTGATGATTTAACGTATACACTGTTGGAAAGAAAGAATGTGCTTATTGTGAATTAATGATTTGATCCTGTGTGTTTCTTACTGCTCAGACCTGATTTATTTTCATTACTACTGAGTTGGCGTACTCATATTACTCTCTGCACCTTGTGTGCAGATCCAGGTGTTAGGGCAGAATGAGCTATCCATCTGTTCCATAGATTTCTCGGAGATTTGCGAGGTAGCTGCACGCGTTTGCAGCCCTGCTTCCTCCTGCTTAGTATTATAGAGTTTAATTGCTTCCAGACTTATATATTTTCTTTAGATGCTCATGACCAGTGACTCCGGGATCTTGGGGTTGTATTTATTATTCGGTGTAGCTTATCTGCTTAAAAATGATAAAAAGAAACCTGTATGGATTACCAGTCTAGTAATGAGATAAATGAAAGATTCTTTACGTTTTGAGTGTTAATTTGGCTGGCCTAGTTCCACGATAGGCGCCATCACGACTAGTTTAGATTTGGGGTCGTGACACACAGGTAAGTATACCACTACACAATATCAACAATAAGAATGCCCCCAGGCCAACACAAGTCATCACAAATCAATCCCTGGCACAGCTCACCTTGTCTCGCCACATGCGCAACCCACATATATATATATATATATATATATATATATATATATATATACCGCCTTGTCACGTCGTATGTGCAATATCAATAGTAACCACAGCATGTCAAAAACCTCGTGCAATACCCATATCAACAACCGCACGGCAGAAACCTCGTGCGTCACAATAACCAAAAGCGCACGACAGAAACCTCGTGCAACACCACAACAAGTACAACAGCAACAATGACAATAATACAAAGTACATTAAGTAAATCAACTCAAGAACCTTTGATCACAATAAACGGTAGATCTAGTTCACAAGGAAATAACCACAATAAGGAAATACTAGGCATAATAAGAATATCTCAACAAGGAAGAAAATAACATGTAACAATAGTTCCACGATATACGGTTCAACAACAAGAAACTAACACGAGTCCAATAATTCCAAATAAGGCAAGTCCAATAAGGCATAGAACCTCTAAGCTTCTTTTAAGGTTGGACAATTACGGGAAAGATACATCCAATTCAACTAAAGTTAGGCAGCGAGAAGATCACCATAACCTCAATTAAGGGAGGACATTTACAAAAACGGATAACTACAACTTCAAATAGGGATAAGCAGCTAAGGGGAATGTAACATGGCAATGGAAGAGATAACAGTCTCACTAAAGGCACATATGAATCAAATATCAATAAGACTGGATCATAGAGCGATTAATTTTAATTAAGCAGGTAAAGGTGAAAATAGTAATTAAGGAACGTAATAATACAAGTACAACTACATATTCAATGAATACAAGAACCTAGGAACCCTAAGAGGAAAATTTCCACAACATAAGTCCAAGCACGTAGTCGTCACCTCACGTACACGGACTACAATCAACATAGAAGACTCAAATCCTAAGGGGTAGTTCCCCCACACAAGGTTAGGAAAGATACTTACCTCAAAGAAGACAAACCGATACTAAAAAAAAAAACTCATCGGGTGAAATGAGCCCCGGATGGCTCTAATCTAACCAAAAATAACTTCAAAGCACAAATAAAACTCATAAGAAACTATTACGGATCATAAAGCCTCAATCTTTATCAAAATCTAAAAATCGGAACAAAGGTCGACCCCCGGGCACGCACCTCGGAACCCGACAAATTTCACAAAACCTGAACACCCATTCCGATATGAGTTCAAGCATACTAAAACTATCAAATTCTGATACAATTTCGTCCTTCAAATCATGATTTTTTATTTAGAAAATTTTCTTCAAAAACCTCCATGTTCCTCAACTCAAGACACAATTTAAATGATAAAAATAAAGATAAATTCATGGAATACAATAAATGCTAGGTGAAAAATACTTACCCAATCATTTTTCTTGAAAACCCCACAGAGAAGCTCCCAAAACCGAAGTTTAAAACTCAAAATATGGAGGAAGTGGCAAACTCTTGAATATAAACTCTCTGCCCAGACGTGACCGCACCTGCGACAAAATTAGCTGCTTCTGCGCAACCGCAGGTGCGCATAACCAATCGCACATGCTCTCCCTCTCGCTTTTGCGCCCAAGGATCCGCTTTTGTGGTGCCGCATATGCTTACCAATTCTCCGCATCTGCGGAGACTGCCGAGACCATCTCCTCTCGCACCTGCGTCTCCATCTTCGCACCTGCGCCCAAGGTCCGCAGGTGCAATTACACCAGAACGTAGATCTCCTTGAAATCATGAAAACCATCCGAAAATCATCTAAACCACACCGGGGGGCCCCGAGAACCCGTCCAAGCATACCAACAAGTTCCATACCCTAATACGGACCTGCTCGAGGTCTCAAATCACATCAAACATCGACGAACTATGAATCGAACTTATGAACTTTCAAATCTTCCAACTTCCAAAACTCGTGCTGAAACCTATCAAACCAACCCGGAATGACGCCAAAATTTGCAGACAAGTCCCAAATAACATAACGGAGTTGTTCCAACTCTCAGAATCGCATTTTGACCCCGATATCACCAGAAGTCAACTATTGGTCAAACCTTTCCACTTTCCAAACTTCAACTTTCGCCGAAATGCTTCAAATCACCCTATGGGCCTCCAAAATCAAATCCAGCTGCACGCCTAAGTCCAAAATAACCATACGAAGCTACTCAAGATCAAATGCCGCCGAGCGGGGCTTATATTCAAAACGACCGGCCTGGTCGTTTCAACGATCCTAAGAACATAATCCATTCATAACCAAAATACAGAAAACCTTAATCAACTGCAATTGACAAAAGATATCCCAAATATACCTAATACAAATATACTATTTCATACTAGAGGCCTTCATTTTCAAAAGCACACACTCATTCTCCCAATAAAATTACTCTTAAAAGGATAAAATTTGCGATTGGACCTTAAAAACAGAGGAAGCCACACAACAATTGAACCAAAATGTAACCCCAATAACTGTACTGATATATACATCCGAGAGCATATCAAAAACAATTTCAGGTACAAACTTCTACATTATAAAGTAAACAAAGACGATATAGAGCAACGGAAAACAAGAAAGGATTTGATAAAGTACGAACCTTTATTGCCGAGGAAGAGAGGGGATTGAACCCTGCTAATATTTGAGTTGAAGAGAGGGAATTAAATGTACTCTTAGAAAAAGAGAGGCAATTTTGCCCAGTTCAACAATTTTGGGTCTAATATCCAAATTACCCCTTAATGTGCAGATTAAAACTGAAGAAGATTGGGGGCGATATTGTCCTTTGATATCTTATTTTCTCTATTTTTATCTTTTATTTATTTCCTTTTTTACAATTTAAATTTTAAAATTGGAATAAAATAGAACTGACTTACAACTAAAGCATACTTATATAAACATAATTGATGTGGAAAAAAACTACAATATAAATGAAGATGTAGAACAAACTCACAAAAACTCATTAAAGTAATTCATTTAATATCCAAGTAGCTAATTTACCTTGATTGTAAAATTGTTACTCCTTCTGTCCCAATTTAGGTGACATGTTTTGATGTTGAGAGTCAAATGATTATTTCTTTGATAGTCATTTTTCATATATGTTTTACGTATTTTGCATTATTAATTATTATGACTTATCGTACTTTTAACGTAGTTTTCAAATATATAATTTTTTGAAAATTTTATGTCAGAATCTATGATCAAAGTTAAGAAGTTTAACTCAGGAAATTCGAACTGTGCCATATATATTATTGCCCTTAACACGAAGCTAGGGCAGCGATGCGAAGGCAATCACCTCTTGAAAAAAAAGACCCTCGGGTACAGACCCACAAATGAATAGGAAGCGCGGCGAGGGTCCTTCATTAAAAGGGGAAAAGAGGGGTGGGACTTTGTTCTGGGGGGAGCGCCTTGTGCAGCTTTAGAAAGGAGAGAATTTCATAAAGTCATTCTCTCCGTAAATAAAAGACACTCATGTGCATATATTATGTAATTTACTCTGCCTTTCACATTTATGGACCGAAATATTTTTAGGCCTTCTCAAGCAACCTCTCATTTTATCTTCAATGCATGTTACTTGCATCATCTAACAAATATGGTCATTTTTCATCTACGGGCCATTTACTCTTGTCTTGGACTACTGCTTTGTTGGTGTCTGATGTTGTTCATCACAAAAATCCGTCCGCGTTCTCGTAACTTAATTTGGAGGCAGGCACAATTTATACCATTTATGTTATGTTCACTCTTACATGCTTTATTTGAAGTTGTTAGCATATGCTCTATCTTTTATTAGTCAAGTTTACTCTTACATGTTTATTTGAAGTTATTACCTCTTTTATTGTCATGTTACCTCTTTTATTGTCATGTTATCTCTTTATTATTGAATGATTCTTATTTGAAGTTGTTATTACATGATATCCCTTCGTTGTCGAGTTATCTTTATGCATTTAGACGTAATTTCTATTTCATGCCATACATTTCATTGTTAGCTTATGTCATACACTACAATTTGAAGTTGTCATTTCGTGGAAATACCTTCATTATTGAGTTATTCTTAATCAATTAATTGAAGTTGAAGTTATTGAGAGTCATTAACATATTTTAGTTGAAGTTGTTGTTAAATGGAGTATCTCAACTGTTGAGTTATTTTCCCCATTTTATTTTGATGTTATTGAGATTCTTGTACACATCGTGATTGAGTCATGGGCTATGTGATAAATTGGTATTGTTGGTTTGAAAAGGTGTGGCCTATGAGCACTTGTGGTACGGGTCAATATGTCGTGTTGTTTCGATGTTAGCACGTGTGGATTTGTTGTGTGGTTTGAATGTTGCTATGTGGAGTATAAGGGTGACATCTAACTGTTATTGATTGTGGCAAAGTGATATGGCTGGCTATTGATATATTATCAACGCGGAGTGATACGGGTGGCTACTGATACATTTTATGGGCGGAGTGATACGAGTGGCTATTGTGTTATTGTCTGGGCGGAGTAATATGGGTGGCTATTGTGCTATAGTCTAGGCGAAGTAATACATGTGGCTATTGTGTTATTGTGTGGGCAGAGTGATACGGGTAGCTATTATGATATAGTCAATACGGAGAAATGAGGGTGGTTATGTCAGGGATTATATGTGACGACCTGGGGGCATAATATTATTGATATTCGTGTGATGATGTGATTTTCCTTGTTTGTGTTATGCACCTTACATGACTTGTTGTGTTGTTTCCAATGAGCTACTCAGCGTCGTTGATATTACTTGTTGACTTGGACTGTAATAGTACACTCGCACAAGCATACACTACGGCATGCCATTTACATCGGTTCAGGAGTATGAAACTTGACATTCATTGATCATGCATAGGTATTCTTATATTATCTGTTTCCATATTGATATTGATCGTGGCCATGCTGGGCGGATTGTGATAGTGAGCCAGTGACCACGTCGCGCGAATTGTGATATTGAGCTTGTGACCATGTCGGGCGGATTGTATTGTCAATTCATTATCCGAACAATATTGTATTTTGATTTTGAGATATTTCCATGTATTCATCTAGAGTTCGTGACTCTGTACTACCTAGACTTGGGAGGATTTTTGTGATTATTGCCGCATAGGATTGTGTCACATTTATTCCATATCTATATTAAACTTTGTTTTAAAATACCATATTTAACTGGTTTAACTATTGTAAGTAACCGGCTTACCTAGTTTTAGAGGTTAGGTGTCATCACGACGCCTAAGACGGGATTATGGGCCGTGACACACTCATCTTGCCGATATGTTGAATTTTAACCGCCCAACATTTACTACCATATAACAATGTTAGTGTTATAATTATTTTGTAGAATTTACCTTTCACCTTGGTAGATATCCTTCTATTACATAACACCTTGGTAGCACTTCTCCATTTCAACCATTGTACATAGTTATAATTCTATGAATAACATCTTCATCTATTATTTCTTCCTCTTAAAATATCGAGTAGATATCACTATTATTTGTATTTTGGCACCACAATCCCGAATAATCTCACTTCAATTTTGCTATTCTCATGCTCACTAAACTTGTAGTGCATGTACTCAACCTTACTTCTACTTTCTTAAAATCCTTACTCTCTAAAGTGTTTTTCATATATTAATATTTTCTTTGGCGCCCTAAATTGTAAAAGTTATTAACCGCCACAAATCATACTGAATAACAAAATTTTATAAACCTCCATAGTTTGATGCAATTTGTGGAGGTTATCAAAAACCTCTACAACGAAACCACCGCAAAATGAATTATATAGGGGGCGTCAAAATAAACGCCACAAAATAATTTTATAACGGGGTTTCTTATAACCCCCACATATAAACCTCCACAATTTAGCTTATTTCTTGTAGTGGGTAAACAATTATGAAAACTTAATAAATATTGTGCTTATTATTCCTCCTGCAGAGGCCGATGGAGAGGCGCCAGGCATCAAGAAGAGATTCAGGCAACAAGGAAGCAAACCACCATTGAAGTGAATGTGGCCAGTAAGGCATTCTCCTTCCTCCATATCCTATTTGTTCGACAGCTGCTTTCGCATACGTTTCCGCTGACGGACTGAACAATGTAGATCTCTCTATGCTCGCAACTCTTGAAGTCATCTTCGTTTTAACATACAATGGTACCTAATTAAAATAAACAAACGATGAACTCGATCATGAACAATGATGGTACCTAATGGTACGTTTTTCCATTTCTCACTCCATGTATGTATTTTAAATTAAGATTCATTTTATATACTCTAGCAGTGTAAAGAATTTTTGTATTATTCAAATATTTTAATATGTTGTAGCTAGAGGTGAGTTTAGGGTTTCTAGTAAACGGTTGTACTATATATTAAAAAGGATAAAAAAAATATATTAAGTGAGAATTCAACCAAGTGCACCATTTAGCCTTCTCGGAGCATGGGTGCCAACAGGGGCGGAAGGGTGTTTACCCGAATCCCCTTCGCCGAAAAATTACACTGTATATGTAAGGCAAATTCTTTTTTTCCTCTATATATTATGTTTTGAATCCCCTTAACACATCCTAAAAGCATAGTTTAATGGTCAAGGGGGTTCAAAACCTTTGTAAGGTTCATTAGTTTTATTCTCACTAGCTACAACCCATTTTAACTTTTTTCCTTTTTTTGAAGCCCTTGGCGGTAATCATGCCTCCACCAGTGGGTGCCAACAGTTAATATTTTACGAATTTTAACAAATATATAGATAAAATATCTAATTTTACGGAGAGACCGTAAGTTCACGTACCCAATAATCTCTCCCAAAAATTGGCCCCTGGTTGTATCAGATAACCAGAGGTATTGGTAGCATAGATATAAGAACGGAAAAGGTCCTAAAATATCCTTTTACTAATAGAAATTGTCTAAAAATTACCCTCTGTTATACTATTGGATCAGAAAACTCCCGACCGTCTTACTATTCAAACACATATACCCCTGCTTTGACGGACTGTACACATGGCACGCATCCAAGACTCTTGGTCCAGCTGTTTATAATTAGACTTGACCCGTAAATTTGACACTCTCCGGCCAAGTTCCTCTGTTCCACTCAATATTCTCTCATTTCTTTCACAAGAAAATGGTATATGTGCCACCACTCTCTAACCTTAAGCCATCCTGTCTCTACTCTTCCTCACTTACCCCTCCTCCTAATTCTATATCCCTCAAAACCCTAAAACTCATTCCCACTCCCAAACCTTTTAGAAATTTTATCCTTCCGTCCATTCCATCTTCCAGTACAACCGCAAGCCTCGGCTCGTCGGAGAAGTCCCGAGAGTCGTCTCCATTACCTCCAACAAAGGTTTCATTGGTAAAATCACCATCACCGCCAATATCGTCATTTCCTTAACTTGACTCGCCTTATTCGTCGTCGCCATTGATTGCGATGTGGGACTCCACTGAAGTTGTTTGTTTTCATCATGGAATAACTGGACTTTGGTGATGAAATAACCAGATCCATCATGTCAATCATCTAGTTTTCTATTGCAGGACAACCAATGTTGGTTGCAATCGGTTATGACTTGTAGTATGCTTTCTTCTTGTTCTCAAAGACAGAAATGAAGTTTTAATCTCATTGTCCTCTTCCAATTTGTTGATCCATGTAATAACATTATTATTATAACAACTCCCACAGTATATTCATCCTTCATATAAGTATATAACTAAGATTAAGAATGGTTGAATCATCTTTGTATAAACGATCCATGCCCCATTTTTTATTAAAAATGAAGTTACTATCGCCTAATGGGACGGCATTAAATTGGTTGGTGAAGGCCAAATTTAATGGATCAAGTACCGAGTAATGGGGTGGGTCAAGTCTAATTTAAAACCATATGGACCAAGAGTCTTGAATGCGTTCCACGTGTACAGTTCGTCAAAGAAGAGGTATATGTGTTTGAATAGTAAGACTGTAGGGAGTTTTCTGATCCAATAGTATAAAAGAGGGTAATTTTATAAAAGTTCTAATGGTAGAGGGATATTTCAGGACATTTTTCGATATAAGAGTCACTAAGAGCTCAATAAATAATAGTATTAAATTCATATTCATAATTTTAAAAGTACAGTGTAACGACCTGGTCCGTGGATACGTGAAACCTGCATTATAATTGTTGTTATTGACTTGTTATAGATTGGTTATACTATGTTTGATGTATTAGAGTTGATAGGCTTGAAATCGAATGGTTGTAGTGAGAATTCAGTCAATTAGCCTTTAAAAATAGCCTTAAAATGAGAAAGGTCAACTAAGAGTTGACTTATGGGTAAACGACTCCGGAATGTGAATTTTATAACTCGAATAGCTTTGTTAGGTGATTTGGGACTTAGGAGAGTGTTCATAATAAATTTGTGATGTCCGGTGTAGCATTAGGCTTGAATTGGCGGAAGTTAATTTTTGGTGATTTCCGATCCACAGTGGAAAATAGGCTATCGGGGTCGGAATGGAATTCCGACAGTTGGATCAGGTTCGTAATGTTATTTTGGACTTGTCTTCAAAATTTCAGATCAATCGGAGTTGATTTGGATAGTTTCGGCATCATTTGTGGATTTTAGAAATATCAAAGTTCTTAGACTTGAATCCGATGTAAATTTGGTGTTTTGATGTTAGTTTTGGTGTTTTGAGAGTGCAACTAAGTTTTAATGATCATTTATGATGTGTTGGTATATTTGGTTGGGGTCCCGAGGGGCTCGGGACTGATTTCGGGTGATTAACGGACTCATTTCGACTTGAACTCATAGTTGGTTTTCTGCTTTTTGTGCAGCAGAGATTCCTTCTCTGCGATCGCGGGAGGAAAGCCGCGATCGTGTAGTGCATTGGGAGAGGGAGCAGAATTTACTCTCTGCGATCACAAGAGAGCGTCCGCGATCGCAGAGGTCGATCGAGTAAAGCAGTGCGATCGCGTGCTCTAGATCACGATCGCGTAGGGGGCCAGTCAGGCGCGTGGGGTGAGGTCAACTGGTCATCACGACCGCGTGGGGGTATGATGCGATCGCGTGGGTGAGGAAGGCTAAGCTTCGCGATCGCGTGGTCTATTCCGCGACCGCGTAGAGTAAAAGAGAGGCAGTGGGTTTTGTGATCCGCGATCGCGATAGGAGGTCCGCGATCTCGGTGAAGAAATCACTGGGCATTAAATAAATAAACCCTCCGCGACTTAAACCTTATTTTTCACCATTGTTGTACGGAAAAGAGCTCTTGGGGACGATTTTGAAGAGGGAAATCCTTGTTCTTCATTGAGGTAAGTGTTGTAGTCATTAAAACTCGATTATGGGTGATTATAGAACATAAAACAAGTGTAAATTCATGGAAAATCAGTGGAAAAATTGGGTTTTAGGGCTTGAGATTATGAGACCTTTAGGGGTCGATTTGAGGGGTCAAAAGAACTCCGATTTTGGTGTTCTTTATATATATGGACTCGTGAGAGGACTAAGAACACTTTTGTATAAGAATTTATGAGTTTCAGGATACGGGCTCGGGGGTCGGGTTTTGACCAAAGTCGGATTTTTGAGCTAAATTCGATAATTTTCAATTGAAATTTATTCCTTAAGCATATGTTGATGATACAAATCTAAACTTGGTAGATTTGGATCCTTCGGAGGTAGATTCGAGAGGCAAGCGTGTTGTGGAATAATTTCGGGCTAGTTTTGAGGTAAGTAATGTCTTTAAATCCTGTCCTGAGGGTATAAAACCCCGGACTATGCACCCTTTCACGGGTTTTGAAATGAAAAGGTTGAAACTTTGGAGATACATTCATTACTTAGGAGACTATTGAGTCGCGAAACGGCTTTTAAAGCTTATTTCCAATAGTACTATATATACTTGATATGTTTTGGGTTGTAAGCCATGTTTGGGGCCTAGTGCCGATTTGTTTACCCCTTGGGGGATGTTTTACTATTATCCTCACTGATATGTTATGATTTTCACTCAGTCTTTTCTGTGAAATTTTTTTGACACTCAGAGTATTTTGATACTACTTCTTGAAAATGAAATACTGTTTTTGGGTCGAGAACCCGGTATATTTATGGCCTGAAGGGCAAATTGAGAGTGTCTGACTGAGTGAGGCTGCTGGCCTATATTGTGAGGATGATATGATATGAGTGAGGTTGCGGACCTATATTGTGTGTGATTTATGCCATGATGTGGCTTATTATAGCGCTTGGGCTGTAGGAGCCCCTCCGGAGTCTGTAACACACCCCCAGTGAGCGTCGGTACCGATTTAGTGATGCCCGCGGGGCTTACGATGAGTGATGGTGAGGATGCCTGATGGGCAGAGTGATTGTGAGGTTGCCTTATGGGCAGAGTGATTGTGAGGTTTCCTGATGGGCAGAGTGATTGTGAGGTTGCCTTATGGGCAGAGTGATTATGAGGTTGCCTGATGGGCTGATACTGAAAAATATTGTTACGAGAAATGATTATGGCCCGAGGGAGAGTTTTATGAAGACTTTTACTGAGTTGTCAAACTATGATTTACTTTGTTTTCACACTGGTTTACCGAAAATGTTACTGAGATATACTGATATTGCACTTGTTTCAAAGGTTTCCTGGAAACTGATTTCGAACTTATTATTTGATGAATACTACATGGTGACTTGGTGTTTTACTGGTTTTGTGGAATTGTGTATCTGTACTGTGTGTTTTATATTACTCAGACTGTGATTTATTTTCATTACTACTGAGTTGGCGTACTCATAAAGACTCCATGTGCCTCTGTGCACAGATTCCGCTGACGGTCTGGAGCAGTAGTTTTCTCAGTTCGTTAGCAGTTGTTACAGGATTTCAAGGTAGTTGTTCAGTGTCCACAGCTTCTCCACTTCCCTTCCTTATTATATTTTAGCACTTGATTCAGAGGAAGATATTATAGTTTTAGTTGAGTTAGATTTATCTGGTCTTAGATGCTCATGACTATTGACTCCAGTTCTGGGAGGTTGTTTAGAGTTGTTAGATTATTATTGGGGCGCTTGACTTATATAAATTATTCTTTATTGAATTGATGTTTATTATTGCATTATGAACTGTTAAATGAGAACAATTGCGTAGTAATGTGATGGTTGGCTAGCCTAGTTCCACGATAGGCGCCATCCCGGTCTGTTAGGATTTTGGGTCGTGCCAAGTTGGTATCAGGGCACTAGTTTACATAGGACTCAACGGTCATGAGCAGGTTCAGTAGAGTCTTGCGGATCAGTACGGATACGTATGTACTTATCTTCGAGAGGCTGCAGAACTTTTAGGAAACATCTCTATTTTCTTGAACTCTTTCGTGCCAATCTATTGATTCTTGAAATCTAAACTTNGGTCATGAGCAGGTTTAGTAGAGTCTTGCGGATCGGTACGGAGACGTCTGTACTTATCTTCGAGAGGCTGCAGAACTTTTAGGAAACATCTCTATTTTCTTGAACTCTTTCGTGCCAATCTATTGATTCTTGAAATCTAAACTTACGTTATTTCGTTCTCTCACAGATGGTAAGGACACGCAATACCGATCAGGGTGACCAGAAAACAGCCAGACCCACAAGGGGTCGAGGCCGTGGTAGAGGTAGGGGACCAGCTCAGGCAGCAGTTGGGGTAGTACCACAAGATCCCCCTATCGTTCAGGATCAGGTTCTCGTCGATGGCGCTCCATCGGGACAGACTCAGGCACCTGCAGTGCCTATTGTTATTCCGGGTCTTCCGGAGACCCTAGCTCAGATATTGACGGTGTGTTCCAATTTAGCTCAGGTAGTTGCTATGTCCACTACTGCCAATGTAGCTCAGACCGGGGGAGGCAATATGACTCCAGCTGCCCAGACACCTGAGCAGGTTGTACGGGGTATTTAGGCACAAGGAGCAGCCCCAGTTCAGCCGGTTGCTCCCGCTCAGGATTTTGTGGTCGTTGTTATGCCTGAGGATGAGCAGCGCAGGCTGGAGAGGTTCAGCAGACTTAAGCCTCCGACTTTCAGCGGTACACAGGGTGAGGACGCCCAAGGTTTTCTTGATAAATGCCAGAGGATACTACGTACTGCGGGTATTTTGGAGATCAATGGGATCTCGTTTGTTACATTTCAGTTTGCGGGTGATGCTTTTACTTGGTGGGAATCATTCGAGAGGCGTAGGCCGGTTGGTTCAGCACCTCTCACCTGGCAGCAGTTCTCCACGATCTTTTTGGAGAAATATGTTCCTCAGTCCCACAGAGAGGAGCAACGCAGGCAGTTTGAGCAGCTGCGCCAGGGAGAATTATCAGTCACCCAGTACAAAATGAGGTTTTCTGAGTTAGCCAGACATGCGTCTGAGATTGTCCCTACTAACAGGGAGAGGATTAGGAGGTTTGTAGATGGTCTCTCGTATCAGCTTCAAATTTTGATGACCAGAGAGAGGGTGTCTGGAGTCACATTTGAGCAGGTTGTTGACATTGCTCGGGATACTGAGTCAGTTTGTAGGCAGGATCGTGAGGAGAGAGAGGTCAAGAGGCCTCGGGGAGCAGGTAATTTCAGTGGTGCTCCTTTGAGAGGGCAATTTCAGCATAATAGAGGTCGTTCATTTAGACCTCCACAACCAGTTCGCCCAGCTTATAGTGGTGTATATTCGGGTCAGGGTCCTCGCAATTCTCATCAGGGACGTTCGTCTTTTAGTGCCCTTCCAACTCAGAGCTCCGCTCGAGCATCATCTTATCAGGGTTCTTCTATGCATGGTTCGTCTGGTGGTTATCATGGTGGAAGGGGTTTTTGTCAGTTTCATCTCCAGCTCCAGGTAATTGTTATGAGTGTGGAGAGTTCGGACATGAGTGGAGGCAGTGTCCCCGTCGTCCTAATAGTTCATCTCAGCAGAGAGTTCAGCCATCGGCTTCAGTCCCAGTCATTTCACCACCTACCCAGGCCACTAGGGGTGGTGGTCAGTGTAAAGACCCATAAAATTTCTTGCTTAAAATAATGCCCGAACGATTCCTCGAGTTGCTTTTACTGTGGAAATTCCTAGACCTAATTTGAACAAAAAGTACCCCGGGAGTTAAGGAATTAAATTTTCCAGAAATTGGGTTTTATGCGACGCACTATGCGATCGCATAACGTGTATGCGGACCGCATAGTGGTCGCATACACGGGAAGATCACTTCCCAATTGAAGGACAACTATGCGGTCCAATCTGCAACCGCATTTCGGTTCTGCGGACCGCATAGCTGTCGCATTATTGCCTTTGAGTTTTGGGGAGGGGTGTTATGCGACGCACTATGCGATCGCATAACGAGTATGCGGACCGCATAGTGGTCGCATACCTGGGCAGATTGTTTTCAAATTTTGGCCCACCTGGGGGCCATTCTGCGGTCAACTCTGCGGACCGCATGTCAGGAATGCGATCGCATTCCTGACCGCATATTTGACACGGGATTTTAATTTTCTAAATTTTTATACCCGACCCCAGATTCATTTAACCCCTACCCCCTTTCATTTTAACTGGTTTCTAATCAAAATAGAGAGAAATGAGAGTGGGTACTAGAGTGAGAAGTCCTCATCTTCCCCAAATTGGTCCTCCATCTCTACTCAGGCCCGGAAGTTTATCGAGTAGTCGTCATCTTCTTCATCATAAGAGGTAATTTTTCACCTTATTTCCCCAAATTCTCAGAATTTAGCTAAGAATAAAACACACATAGGTTGGTTCTTGAGGAT
>ML256015.1:1041-37568 GCA_005239495.1 Nicotiana undulata | reverse complement strand
GATCACAATGCCTGACCTGCCCGACCTCTGCGATCGCGGA
This sequence comes from Nicotiana undulata, assembly GCA_005239495.1. Classification (NCBI taxonomy): domain Eukaryota; kingdom Viridiplantae; phylum Streptophyta; class Magnoliopsida; order Solanales; family Solanaceae; genus Nicotiana; species Nicotiana undulata. Next base: position 37,528 of record ML256015.1, on the reverse strand, counting down.
CGCCTTTATGCGATCGCAGAGAATAAAAATCCTTCCCCTCACGATTGAACTATGCGATCGCGACTCTCCCTACGCGATCGCAGAGAAGAAAAACCTGCTGCACAAAAACCAGAAACCAGCAATGTTTTCAAGTGAATGAGCCGTTAATCACCCGAAATCAATCCCGAGCCCCTCGGGACCCCAACCAAACTTACCAACATATCCCATAACATCATTCAAACTTATTTGCACTCTAAAAACATCAAAACTAACATCAAAACACCAAAATTACATCGGATTCAAGCCTATGATTTCCAAAAACTTCCGAAACGCGCATTTGATCAAAAACCCAACCAAATCATTTCCGAATGACCTGAAATTTTGCGGGAAAGTCCAAAATGACCTAACGAAGCTACAGAAACTCTCGGAATCCCATTCCGACCCTCGGATCAAAATCTCGCCTATCAACCGGAATTCGCCAAAATACTAACTTCGCCAATTCAAGCCTAATTCTACATCGGGCATCCTAAAAATATTCTGAACACACTCCTAAGTCCCAAATCACCTAACGAAGCTATCCGAACCATAAAATACGTATTCTGAGGTCGTTTACCAATAAGTCAACTCTTAGTTGACTTTTTCCCATTTTAAGGTTGTTCTTAAGGACTAAGTGACTAAATTCTCATTTAACCATTTCGATTTCAAGCCTATCAACTCTAACACATTAATAATAGAATAATTAACATATAATAAGCCACTAACAACAGTTATAATGCAGGTTTTACGTAACGACAAACCGGGTCGTTACACCTCAAAGGTTACATTACTAATGGATATAGATTTCATGTGGAAGACTATGACAGGGGTTTGAGAACTCAAAACTACGGGGTGGTTGTAGTTGGTGAGACAGATGAAGAGAATAAAAATATTGATTATTATGGAAAACTTACGGAGATTCTTGAATTGCAATTTATTGGGGGGGAAAGAGTGATCTTGTTTAGATGTATGTGGTTTGATGTGTGTGACCAAGAAAAGGGAGTTAAAATGGATGAATATGGCTTTGTGAGTGTTAACCGTCAACGATTATTGAAAACTAATGAGCCATTTGTATTAGCAAACCAAGCATTACAAGTTTTTTATGTCGACGATCCTTCAAATAAAGGTTGGCGTGTTGCAAGAAAAGTTCTATCTCGTGATACTTTTGACATTTTGCAAGAAAAGGATGATGATTTAGAAAATTTGGATAATTCTACACAAATGAAAAGGAAAAGAACTCATGAAGGTTTTTGACCTTTATCGTGCATGTTGTTAGTATTTTATTTCCTTAGGTTTCTTGCTTCTCGCTTTTCTAAGATAACTGGAACTAATAGTTAGCTCTCGCGAAACTTTTGAAACCTCTTTTAGAGGAAAAAAAAGGTGTGCTTTTGTGCTGTTGAAATCTGTGAATATGGTTTTGATCCAATTCGGACATGCTTGTCCCTACTCAAGTTGCCTTTTAAATTAATGTTGTAGAGTTCATTGCCAGTCAGTCTAGCTACCAAGGCAGAGCAGATGAGTGAGTGCCTCCGTACCATCAAACAGAATAACATGGTAATGTTTCTGCTATTTTACGTCCAACTTTCTCTTCTTTCTCATAGTCATAGTTAGAGCCATAAGGGCTCTGGTGGACCTTTAAAATAACGCTGAAGTTTTTGAAATATACAATAACAAGGGTCTTCCAACAACACACACACTTAGAAACTGAGATGGCCTATTATTCGAGTCTTCTATTAGTTTGTGTGGCTTTGTTCCACAATTGAACGAATTGTCCTTTCAATCTTTTATTGTATTAAACTTATTTTTTGTTGATTTTTCTTTGGTGGACTAGGATGATGAGGCCAAAGTCAAGAGCTCTTCCAACACACTGCTAACTTATGCTAAGAATGGGGCAACGAATCCAGATGAGGAGAAATACTGTAATATTAGACTCAGTAATGCTGCTTTCCAGGTGAGTATTTATGAATTAAAAGCGAGTGTGGCCATTGTTTTTGCTTTTTATTTACTTATAAGTTGTGCTTATCCCTAACCTTTAAATCCAGTCAAAAGGAAAGCTCCTGTTATCCTTCCTTTCTATAACATCGTTAGAGCTCGAGTTCATATAATTCCTTATAGTAGTGAAAGGGTGGAAGGCAAGTTTAAGGTGTTGGGATTTCCTCCAGTATAGTTTGCTCTTGAAACTTTTGGCAAGTGAATGTCCCAAACTTATTTTAGGGGTTAAAAGATGTTTGGAAAGGGACAGTGTCTCTAAATCGCTTCCTTCTGTTGTACTGTATAGCGCTGCTCGATGTCATTAAGCTTCCATCTCTCTAATGCAATAGGATGAGCTTCTTGCAACAATACCCATCTGGTGCCAAAGTCAGATGTACTGTGTGCACCCTGAACATCATAACCTCAACCATTAAGCCATTGAACCCTGTTTGACAGTTTGTCCATATGCACGACTTGTTATTCTTCAAGTCGGTACTGTTGCTGTCTTGGAAGAATGGTCTTGAAAGAATTTTCTGTAATAATCAATTCCTCGGCCATTGGGATGCACCATATCTTGTAAGCATGGGACTAAGTGAAGCTACAAGCATGATCGTTTTTGTCCTGCTACATTGTAGCTTGAATATGATCATAATCCTAACTTTATCCACTTCTAAATCACATGATTGGTAAGCATTTAGAAGCCTGAGCTGTTGCATTTAGATTTCTACAAGTTCTGATCGTTGTTGCATTTAGATTTCTACAAATTCATCTATTAGTACCAATAGCCGTCTAAGGAGCAAAGGAAATCCAACTCTATTGCATATGGAAATATCCTTTCCAATGTAGGTCTTGGTGTAGCAACTTGGCTATTTGTTAACTTCAGCACTGCCCAGTACTCATTGCACCTGATGATTGTGCATTTTTGCTTCCATATTTGAAGGACGATCCTTTTCTTAATGCAACCAATATCTCCCATCTTGGGTTCTTTGCATATCGTTTTTTCTGCTTTTGATGATCTTCTCCATTTGCAGCTATGTAATACATCTAGAAATCCATATGCAAACCAGTGCCTCGACTATTTGTAACTGATGCTTTGTTCTAGCATGCCTGTTCTGCTGCCTTTTTCATGTGTATTCCATGCCAAAACAAATGCTTTTACTGTGTCAATCCACTCATGGAAAATTGAACTAAGGAATATTACCAGCTTTTTATTTTCAGTAACATCCCTTGATCCAATTGTTAATATGCAAAAACCTGTATCTCCTCCCATTGTCTTGCATATATATCTGTGTCTTTCTTTGTTGCTGATCCTTTTCAGTCTATTCTTTGACATGACAACAATTGATCTTCAATCTTAGTCATGTTGTTGATATCTCAGCTGCTATGTATGGAGATGTTGTTTCCAATAGTCTTTGTAGCTTGCCTTTCTCCTTTGTTAAGTTCAGATTGTCCACACTCTCCTTATATATTTTCCCACCAGCAGTCCCTGGCCCAATCCAGCTTCTATACAATTTTTGCTTGCATCTCCAGTGGTTATATGTGCTTTGTTTAGGAACTATACCATAACGACCCGGTCGGTCGTTCCGTGAGATTTGCCTAGTTTCCACGTTTCGGCCTTGTCATGTGTTAATTAACCTAACTATGATGTGTCGGGTCGGTTGGTTCGGGTTCGGAGTGGTTGTGGAGAGAACTAAGACACTTAGTCTCTTAAATTGGCTTAATAGTTGAAAAAGTCAACTGGGAGTTGACTTATTGGTAAACGACCTCTGAATGTAGATTGCATGGCTCGGATAGCCTCGTTAGATGATTTTGGACTTAGGAGTGGGTTTTGAATGTTATTCAGACGTCCGTGGTAGAATTAGACTTGAATTGGATAAATCAGATTTTTGGCAATTTCCGGTCGGCCGTGGAAAATTAGCTATCGGTGTCAGAATGAAATTCCGAAAGTTGGAATAGGTTCGTAGTGTCAATTCTGATGTGTGTGCAAAGTTTCAGGTTAATCGGACATGGTTTGGTTGGTTTCGGCATCGTTGACGAATTTTGGAAGTTTCGAAATCCTTAGACATGAATTCGAGGTTAATTTGGTATTTTGATTTGTTTTGGGTGCAGGCCGAGACTCCAAAACCTAACCCTAGTTGGTTTCAAATTTCTCACAAGTATTTAAACCTTAGTCGGTTCAATTCTTTGTATAGTTGATTTATTTTTTATTTCGTTTGTTCAGTGATATCTAGTCCAACATGAATACAGATAGGGACCCATTGGACGTTGCATATAGGTATTTCATCTTGGTTGTGATATATGTGATAAACTTTGTTACGTTGCTATTTTCACCTTTTTTTTCGACAAGCCTGGTGGGGAGCAATTTATGTCGATTAAGTCCAAGAGATGTGTATTCGTCCTTTTAGTGTATTGGTCCATATACGTATGGTTCCTTTACTTTATACGTGATTAAGATGCAATGGAAGTTATTCCTAATCTGAGAAATTTAAGGCATATATATATACCGATAAACTCTCCAGTATGGTTGTTTCAACATTGGAAAAGATATTCGACTTGCTGGAAAATCCAGGTATGCTTATGTACTTTACAATTGGAGTAACATTGACTAGTCTGACGATAGATTATTGGAAAGATTGGTTCAAGAATTGGTATCAATATGAAATTTGACGGAAGGGTGGGCATCATACTCGTATGGTTATTCTTATGGTTATGGTGTTTCATCTTTATTGTTAATCCATGCGTGAGGTTCCTTTGGCAGTTTACTTCAGAAGATGCAACAATGAAGGAGAGATGGGAATCTGGAAAATTTTACTATGCTTTGGACGTCTAGGAGAGTGAATAGTCCATTCGATTCAGAAACATAAAGTTTTACTTCAGATTCGGAGCATTTGGAGGCCGAGTCAAGAGGCAAGGGCATCGCGGGTTAGAGTTTGTCCGGTTGGAGGTAAGTAATGTCTTTAAATCCTGTCCTAAAGGTATGAAACCATGGACTTTGCATGCTTTCACGGTTTTGGAGTGCACAAATTGGGAATTTGGAAATATATTCCTTTTTAGGCGACTATTGAGTTGCGAAATCGCTTTTAAAGCCTATGCTTAATAGTATTGATATATTTGGGTTGTAAGCCATGTTTGGGGCCTAGTGTCGATCTGTTTAACCCATTGGGGGCTATTTTACTGATATTCCTCACTTGATATGTTATGATTTTTCACCCTGTCCTTCTTGATAATTGTTTTGACACTCAGAGTATGTTGATATTATTTCTTGAAAATGAAATACTATTTTTGGGTCGAAAACCCGGTATATTTATTGCCCGAGTGGCATACTGATAGTGTCTGACTGAGTGAGGCCGAGAGCCTATATTGTGAGGATGTTATGATATGAGAGAGGCCGAGTGCTGAGAGTGATTGATTTCATGATTTAGCTTATTTATAGCGCTTGGGCTGAAGGAGCCCCTCCGGAGTCTATACACACCCCAGTGAGCACAGGTACCTACTTAGTGCGAGTGCCGAGTGATAAGTGATTGGGAGGCATGAGTGACAGTGAGGTTTCCCGAGGGGCTGATGTTGAGTGACTGTGAGGTGTTGAGTGACTGTTACTGAGAGATGGTGAGGTGCTGTGAGATTGATTATGAGAGATAAATTGGCCCGAGAGGCGGTTTTATAATGATATTTTACTGAGTTTTGGTTATGATTCGTTTCATCTTTCAATCTGATATTATTGGAGTTTTTACTGAGAAAAATTTGGGAAAATATACTTGTTCAAAGGATTTTTACTGAAATTGGTTTTCAAACTTATGTATTAAATGTATACTTTATGGAGGCTCGGTGTTTTACTGTTTTGTGGATTGGTGTATTTATTGTTGTGTGTTTCTTATTCTTCAGATTGCGATTTATTTTCATTACTACTGAGTTGGCGTACTCATCATTACTCCCTGCACCTCTGTGTGCAGATCCAGGTACTGATTCGGAGCAGTAGCCGTCCGAGTTCGTTATCGTCAGCTTTGGGATTTCGAGGTAGCTGTCCAGCGTCCGCAGCTTCTCCATTTCCCTTCCTTTNGGGGGGGGGGGGATTTGTTTAGATTGTTAGTTTATATTATGGTTGCTTACAGACTTAGAGGAATTTTTATATTTCATATGCTGGTATTTAATGATAATTGAGTAAATTTATTAAAATAAATGTGTATTTATGTGATGGTTGGCTAGTCTAGTTCCACGATAGGCGCCATCACGACTTGTTAGGATTCAGGTCGTGACAAGTTGGTATCAGAGCACTAGGTTACATAGGACTCAACGGTCATGAGCAAGTTTAGTAGGGTCTTGTGGATCGGTACGGAGACGTCTGTACTTATCTTCGAGAGGCTATGGAATCCTTAGGAAAATCCCACATTCTTGAATTCTTATCCTGGGAACCCATTTATTCAGCCAAACGCGTAACTCTTTGAATTCCTTTCATGTATTCGAATGCGCACGCGAGCGCTTGGTATCAGTTGTGCATCGACGGCTTGTGACTTCCATGGATGAGATGTGATTTTTAGCATGTTGATAATGGGCCAATCTGGAGGACTTGAGGACGGATTCTTATATGTGGCTGGAGTGCTGAGATTTTGTTTGTGTGAGCACATGCATTTGGGGACTTATATGTCCGTTTGTGTTCTTATTGATGGGATTTGGTGACTAGATGACTTCATGGTGAGGGTGATATGATGGTTAGATGTGTTCAGATTGTTTGAGTGTGACAAAATGAATTGGCGGGAGATGTAGCAAGAACCATTGAGTATTTGACTTCTGTCTAAAGTTAGAATATGACCTCGAGTTGTGAGTGTATTGAAGGACCTCTCGTATAGCTTAGTTGTGGAGTGAAGTGGATTTTCCTGTTATGCCCTGAGTTTCTGGTGTTGTCCTTTGGGCTGATCGATGCCCCAACATCGTTCATGTATTTGATTAACGGTGTGTTTCAGCCGTGTTGGCACTTCTTTGCTATTGTATTCATTGACGGCATCCTCGCTTACTCTCGTATCCAATGGTAGCATACTCAACAATTGAGGATGGTATTATAAGGATTCAGGGAGGAGAAGCTCTATGCAAAGTTCTCCAAGTGTGAGTTTTGGCTCAGTGCAGTAGCATTTTTGGGACACGTGGTGTCCATCGAGGGTATCCATGTGGTCAGACAAGTGTGGGCAGAGCTTCCAGAAGCTCAAGATTTCCTTGACCACACTCTGGTGTTCCGCCATCAACTTTAGGTTTTTATACCGCGTATCTTGATGCCTCGAGGATAGGCATTAGTTGTGTTCTAACGTAGGAAGGTATAGTGATTGCGTGATAGTTATGATTTTCGGAAGTGCATAGGGAGATATCTTTTTTAGGTTAAGCAGGCAGGGGTATCTCCTGCGGGTTGTCCTGAGGTGTGTGACCCTTATGTTTATTTGTAGTAAGTTCTCGCTATTAGTAAATGATGTATGTTGTAATTGGAGTTTAGATCGCTTGTGGGAGTTGGCATGACCATTACTATGGTGAATGCAAGATTAGCATACGATTTGAGGGTTAGATGGTTTGGCTCATATGAGCTTACGGAGGATTTAGTTGAACCTCACCACAGTATGTGGCAGTGATAGTGTATGGGCATCATGAGTTATTGTTTGTCTTGACCTTTGTCTTTGAGCCAAGTGAGGGAGCCCGTTAATGATAAGTTAATTGCACGATTATGTGTTATGGTGGTAGGATCGAGGTATATTGGTGAACTGGATATGACCTGCAGAGGTGGAGTCTGGGAATGACTCGAGTAATGGAAAATTCTTTGATACAGATTGTGATGTACTCTACGGGTAAAGGTACCTTATTGAATGATTGAGTTGAAATTGTAAAAAGTGTAGGAGTGTGCTTGTTGCTTCAAATGTGTGGAATACTTTCCTAGTATGTGGTTTGCAAAAGGGGTCAGGTCGTACTTTCTGTTTGGTCAGTATAATTGAAATTGCGTAGAGTGAATGACGTTCGAGAATGGTTCTGACGGATTCAAGGTTAAATGTAGCGCTTGAGGATCTTCAAGGTGTGAATTGGGCTAGAACTGAGATTTACGTGGAAGGTGTCAAGACTTGTGGCATTTTTACATTATCATGGATTCTACATATCAGTATCAGGACGGTGAAGGTAATGGCTTTAGATTCGCAGGAAGTCTCTTCAGGGTAAGTATTTGTTTAATGTGGTGCTTTGGGGATATTTTAGAGAGTATTCAGCGGCTTATAAGCCTTAGACGGTATGGTTTTATGCTTGGGTTTCGTGTGGTGAGTTTGGACTGAGAATTGCGGTATTATGGAAAGAAGAAGTATCAATTCGAAGGTAAGTTAGAAGGAACTTGAATAAATAGGATGGCTTGGTAGTAGGTCGGATCGGCATGATAAGGGATATGATTAGTTCTTTGGGTGTTTATGAGGTAATGAGTGGTTACAGGTGTTTCTTAGCACTTCTCTTGGGATTTGGTGGCATGCGTAGCTTGGTTGAGTTAGAAGGATTCAATTCTGACGGTTTAGTGTTGTACAAATGTGATTCGGAGAGTTCTTGATGGTTTCTACCACGGTTAGAGATGTATAATTTCTACTGGCGCGAGGGCCATGTGATGTATCGTGATTTTGCTTCTAAATGGGATCAATGGAAAGTTCTTGGCTAGTTGGGTACGTAGTTGTTTGTGGCTCAGAAGGGGGCATGAAGTTCTCATATTTATCATAGGATTGCATGGCGTATGCGGTGTTTTGTGTATAGTGGAGATTGGCACATGTGAGGTCACGGTTCAGTTCTGGAAGAAAGGTCAGCACTGGCAGTTTCAGATGACTAGGTAAAGGATACCACTAATGGGTGGCTTGATGAGGGTATACATTCAGAAAGGGAAATGTGTCTGAGTTAAGGGTGTTTCACCGGTATTGCGACGCTCTCTTATTGGATCGACCGCGGGTATTCAAGGTTTCTTGGTGACACAGAGGAATTATGGGGGTATCCCTCGTGGAATGATTGAGTAATAGAGGCATGATATATATTCGAGTGGTGGAATTGGGATCAGATATGGTAATGGGTGCGCTTCATGGACTTCGAGACTGGGAGTTTTCATAAGCAGATTATTTTGTGGTTGTGGACTATAAGGATGCGAGCAAAGCTAGTCAGGTGTTAGTATTTGCCATGATTTAGTCATTATGAACTTTTGGAGAGTTATCTACCTGTTTTGGGTGACCAGAGGTGACTTAGAGTTATTGGTAGGCCAGTATGGGTGTGTGTTATGCACCGAGTCGGAATTGTTGACTTCGAATTGCTATTGTTGAGGGATGTACCATTTGATGGTCATTGAGCTTATTCGTGTTTTAGAGTGATCTATGAGTTATCTTTCGATGTTTCGAGGAGTGGTGATTGTTGGTTATATGTACGTAGGGTGCGGTTCTATCTGGTCTTTATAGCGAGATTTAGGTAAGGTAAGTATATGGGTATTGCGGGATTGAGATGTATTGGTGATGTTCTTTCTGGTTCGGGTGGCATGGTATCGTCCAATTTCCCCGTGGTTATGGCAATGCACTTCGAGTACTTGATGTCAAACCTTGCATGGTTATTGATTTTGAGCAAGGTGGCTTGGAGTATTTCATGTGGTCTAGCGGTTGGATGGGACCACGCTTTGTAGCGGAGTGAAGTAGAGGTATGATCCTTGGTGTCGGATTCGCGTGATATGGTTTCACGATGTGTACCAGGCTTTTATCATGGTGTGGTAATGGTAAGATTTAGTGGCGGGATAGTCCTCTCGTGTGAGCCTTCTTTATTTTATGAATTGAGCTCTTGGGATGTGGTTGTTGAGTGCACGAGTTGCACAAGTTATGGATTCGAATGGTATTGATGTTGATCGAACGAATGGTGGCTGGTTTCTACGTGTTTCTTTCATCATCGGCAGTATATGGAAGTGTTAGAGCGAGGCATTGCTTGATAAGAGGGTATGTACCGGGATTGGGTTGTTTTGAGAAGTTATTGTGATTAGGAGGTATCGCTATGGGTGGTTGAGTCATGCGGTATATTATCTTGGGTTACGGATATGTCTTGATACAGCTTGTTCATACTACTTCAGCTTATAGTCGTGGAAATTTGATCTTGTAAATTATTTCAGAAGTGGAAACTTGGTTCTAAGGTTTATGGGTCAAGATTGGATTTCAAAATTTCGACTGTGTTGTACTATTGGATCTATATGGGATATGGTGATGTAGGATCACCCCCGAGTATGTGCATGGTAGGCTCATGGCAATTTTGGTCGTGTTTGGAACAACTCTAGGAACGTTCGAGGATGAACGTGTGTTTAAGTGGGAGAGAATGTAACGACCCGGTCGCTCGTTCCATGAGATTTGCCCCGTTTCCCCGTTTCAGCCTTGTCATGTGTTAATTAACCTAATTATGATGTGTCGGGTCGGTTGGTTCGGGTTCAGAGTGGTCGTGGTGAGAACTGAGACGCTTAGTCTCTTAAATTGGCTTAATAGTTGAAAACGTCAACTGGAAGTTGACTTATTGGTAAACGACCTCGCAATGTAGATTTTATGGCTCGGATAGCCTCGTTAGATGATTTTGGACTTAGGAGTGGGTTTTGAATGTTATTTGGAGGTCCGTGGTAGAATTAGGCTTGAATTGGCGAAATCGGATTTTTGGCGATTTCCGGTCGGCCGTGGAAAATTAGCTATCGGGGTCAGAATGAAATTCTGAAAGTTGGAATAGGTTTGTACTGTCAATTGTGATGTGTGTGCAAAATCTCAGGTTAATCGGACGTGGTTTGGTTGGTTTCGGCATCGTTGACGAATTTTGGAAGTTTCGAAATCCTTAGACATGAATTCGGGGTTAATTTGGTATTTTGATTTGTTTTGGGTGCATGCCGAGGCTCCAAAACCTAACCCTAGTTGGTTTCAAACTTCTCACAAGTATTTAAACCTTAGTCGGTTCAATTCTTTGTATATTCAGTCATAGTTGATTTATTTTTTATTTCGTTTGTTCAATGATATCTAGTCCAACATGAATACAGATAGGGACCCATTGGACGTTGCATATAGGTATTTCATCTTGGTTGTGATAAATGTGATAAACTTTGATATTTTCACCATTTTTTTCGACAAGCCTGGTGGGGAGCAATTTATGTCGATTAAGTCCAAGAGATGTGTATTCGTCCTTTTAGTGTATTGGTCCATATACGTATGGTTCCTTTACTTTATACGTGATGAAGATGCAATGGAAGTTATTCCTAATCTGAGAAATTTAAGGCATATATATATACCGATAAACTCCCCAGTATGGTTGTGTCAACATTGGAAAAGATATTCAACTTGCTGGAAAATCCAGGTATGCTTATGTACTTTACAATTGGAGTAACGTTGACTAGTCTGACGATAGATTATTGGAAAGATTGGTTCAAGAATTGGTATCAATATGAAATTTGACGAAAGGGTGGGCATCGTACTCGTATGGTTATTCTTATGGTTATTTTGTTTCATCTTTATTGTTAAACCATGCGTGAGATTCCTTTGGCAGTTTACTTCAGAAGATGCAACAATGAAGGAGGGATGGGAATCTGGAAAATTTTACTATGCTTTGGACGTCTAGGAGAGTGAATAGTCCTTTGGATTCAGAAACATAAAGTTTTACTTCAGATTCGAAGCATTTGGAGGCCGAGTCAAGAGGCAAGGGCATCGCGGGTTAGAGTTTGTCCGGTTGGAGGTAAGTAATGTCTTTAAATCCTGGCCTGAGGGTATGAAACCCTGGACTTTGCATCCTTTCACGATTTCGGAGTGCACAAATTGGGAATTGGAAATATATTCCTTTTTACGCGACTATTGAGTTGCGAAATTGCTTTTAAAGCCTATGCTTAATAGTAATGATATATTTTTTGATATATTTGGGCTGTAACCATGTTTGGGGCCTAGTACCGATCTGTTTAATTCCTTGGGGGCTATTTTACTGATATTCCTCACTTGATATGTTATGATTTTTCACTCACTCCTTCTTGATAATTGTTTTGACACTCAGAGTATGTTGATATTATTTCTTGAAAACTAAATACTATTTTTGGGTCGAGAACCCGGTATATTTATGGCCCGAGTGGCATATTGAGAGTGTCTGACTGAGTGAGGCCGAGAGCCTATATTGTGAGGATGTTATGATATGAGAGGGGTCGAGCGTCTGAGAGTGATTGATGCCATGATTTGGCTTATTTATAGCGCTTAGGCTGAAGGAGCCCCTCAGGAGTCTGTACACACCCCTAGTGAGCGCAGGTACCTACTAAGTGCAAGTGCCGAGTGCCGAGTGATGAGTGATTGGGAGGCATGAGTGACAGTGAGGTTTCCCGAAGGGCTGATGCTGAGTGACTGTGAGGTGCTAAGTGATTGTTACTGAGAGATGGTGAGGTGCTGAGAGATTGATTATGAGAGATGAATTTGCCTGAGGGGCGGTTTTATAATGATATTTTATTGAGTTTTGATTATGATTCGTTTCATCTTTCAAACTGATATTTTGGGGGTTTTTACTGAGAAACATTTGGGAAAATATATTTGTTCAAAGGATTTTTACTGAAATTGGTTTTCAAACTTATGTATTAAATGTATACTTTATGGAGACTCGATGTTTTACTGTTTTGTGGATTGGTGTATTTATTGTTGTGTGTTTCTTATTCTTCAGACTGTGATTTATTTTCATTACTACTGAATTGGCGTACTCATCATTACTCCCTGCACCTCTGTGTGCAGATCCAGGTACTGGTTCGGAGCAGTAGCCATCCGAGTTCGTTATCGTCAGCTTCGAGATTTCGAGGTAGTTGTCCAGCGTCCGCAGCTTCTCCATTTCCCTTCTTTTATTAGTATTAGTATTTTATTCTTAGACATTGTTTATGACATTAGCAGAGTTAGTTTCATTCTTAGATGCTCGTGATCGGTTGACTCCAGTCCTGAGGGGGATTTGTTTAGATTGTTCGTTTATATTATGGTTGCTTACAGACTTAGAGGAATTTTTATACTTCATATGTTGGTATTTAATGATATTGAGTAAATTTATTAAAATAAATGTGTAGTTATGTGATGGTTGGCTAGCCTTGTTCCACAATAGGCGCCATCACAACCTGTTAGGATTTGGGATCGTGACATATACTTAGTGGATGATACTGACCAATTCTATTACTAAAGTGATCTGTCCACACCTGGTCTGCATCCCCTAAATACCTGTAGAATCCGCCTTTTAAATTTCTCCCATTAGACTGAGTGCATTGCACTAATACCACCAACAAGGATTCTATGAAAAAATAGGGAATATGATCCTTTGTTTCACTACTATCGTTACCAGGGTCATGTGGGATCTAGAAACAAATTTTGAATATAAATATTGGAATATGGCCAATAAAATCTAGCTATAAGAAAATTGAGGTGTTACAAAATTCTTGAATCTTCATTTACTTTCTTCGACAGATTACTGATTGTAAAGTCTTGACAGACTTGTACTTAATTCTCTTCTGAGATAGCATGTTTTTTAATCTGTGTGAATCTTTTATCCTAAGTGTGATCACACCTCTTTCCCCTCTACTTGGATAGCTATTGTTTCTGATTGACAGAGAAGGAAAAATATTTTAAGAAGACAAAATTAAATGGAAAGTACTCATGTATAGAGAAGTTCTGGTCAATTGTTTATTAAATTTGGATGAGTGATTATATAATACTTGTGTAAAATTCTAAACTTCCAGCTTCAACTAAGAAAACTAAAATAGCTGAGTAGTCAACAACAACTAACCCCACTATTTTGCATTTTGTGCTTCATATAATATATAATCAACAAGTGATTATATTGTGGTATTAATTTGGTAAATAACTCTACTTACTGTTACCACATCAACATACATATAACAGTTCCTTCTGTAGTTCAACATTTGATGTTTATCTAGTTTAATTCAAGCCTGTAGTTCAACCTTGTTGAAAGTGGACAAGTTGAGAATGTGAGACTTTTTCTGTTCTATTTTAATTTCACAGCTTTCCGTGTCACTACAAGAAAGAAAATAAGATAAATGTCTGAACAATTGAATGTTATTACTGGTCTTAATGATTTTTTTTATTTCTCTCATCTAACCATTACTCCATACTTTTATCTTATTTTAGGTTGACATAAGTCCATCAAAATTTCAGAAGTTTGATATGGGGGCAACTTCAAAGAATGTACATCATGCATATATTCAACCTAGTGCTTTAGCAAGGGGAAGAGGACATAACTTTGGATCTTTAAGATCTGTAAAAATAAGTATCGGAAAGAACTGTGATTGGTGAAAGTAAAAATCACAACTCAACAGCTTTTGAGCAGAATAAGCTTGCACATACTAATAATCTTGTACCCCCTGGTTTCGCTTCGATGGAAGACGGTGCTCCCCTCGCTCAAGACGCTGAAGCGAATCAAGGTATCTTAAGTTTTAATTTTTTTTTGTTTTGTTTCTTATTGAAATGGTATTGGTTTTATGTTTCACATAAATCAAAATTTGCAGAAACATGAGGAGCTTTGAAGAATGTAAAACTTGCATACATTCAACATGCGTCTTTAGCAAGGGGACGGGGGCAAAGCTTTCGATCTTTGGGCTCTACAAAAGTAAATATTGGCAAGAAAAATCTATTGGGAGAAATTAAAAATTACAACTCAGGGGCTTCTGAGTAGAATAAGCTAGCACATAATAGTAATAATGTTATGCCTCCTGGTTTTGATATGATGGAAGAAGATATTTCCTTTACTCAAGAAGCTGAAATGATGCAAGGTCTCGAGTTTTAATTATTCTTTTTTGTTTGTTATAAGACTGGCAATTATTTTATGCTTTACTCAAATCAAAATCTGTAGAACTTGGAGCTACTTCGAAGAATGTACAAGACACTTGCAGTCAACCTGGAGCTTTAGCAAGGAGACGCGGGCAAAACGTTAGATATGTGGGCTCGGCAAAAGGAAGCGTTGGAAAGAGAAATATTGTTGGGGAAAGTAAAAATCACAACTCATCAGCTTCTCAGCAGAATAAGCTAGCACCTAATAGTAATAATCTTATGCCTCCTAGTTTCGATCCGATGGAAGATGATGTTTCTCTCGCTCAAGAAGACGAAATGATGCAAGGTATCAAGTTTAATATTTTTTTTTGTTTGTTATAAGATTGGAATATAATTTATGTTAAAAATTAAAATTTGCAGATCTATGTGAATCTGAAAACCCAAAAAAGGTGAGAGGAAAGAATAGGAATAAAGATGTTGCAGGACTCAAACCTGGAGAAAAGTTTAGAGTCAACTTTTACCACAATCGGATTGTTGGGAAGCATCAAGCCTCATTTTCGAGACACTTGGGTATATTAGTTCGTGACTGTAATATGTGTCTGTTGCAAGTACATTCATGGAAGGACATCGGAGAAGATAAGCTGGAACACATGTGGCGAGCTGTTACGGTAAGCATTTAAAGCACTATAAAGCAATATTTTAATTGAGAATTTCCCTTCTTGATCAGCATAATTTTTTTTGCATGAGAAGCTAGAGCCTTGCCTCTAAAACTATTCTGGTTTGGCATTTACAATCAGTGTTTATTCTTCATGCCATAGTAGTAGTAAGTCTTAGAATGTCAAGTGTTTAGATGATGTTGTGACTCTCTTTCATAAAATAGTTAGAACACAACCTCTTCCTTCTGTTGTCGGCTTCTCTAAATTATTTAAGACTTGCTAAATATGAAGCATTACTTAGCTGTCGCTTTTCTTTTTGGAGAAATACAAAAATTGGGTATCCCATTTGAATAAGCTCTAAGTTGAATCAGCTCTACTGGTATTTTTAGTGTGAGATTGTGTTTCATACTTCAGCTTTGATCAATTTCTAATGTTTTTTTTTGCAAGTTCATTGATTTTACAAACTTTGAATATTCCATAATGTGGACTACATCCATTGTTTTTATTTTACATGAAATTTTTTACTTTCTTGATTAATGATTTTGCAAAATATTTAGGACAAATTTGACAGTTACATGAATCATCAAAGAGATCACGTGTTAAATCATATGAGAAAGTTATGGACCAATTGGAGAGGAACATTGCACATGTATGTGAAGTTTAAGCCATTGCATGAAGCATTAAAAGATATCCCGGATGAGGTAGACGAGAGTAATTGGAAATGGTTGATCAAGGAACATTTTTTATGTGAAAAATTTAAGGTAAGACTTCATAACTACTTTTAACTTCTTATTATTGTAAGTAACAACTTCAATGGTTTGTTCTTAATATAGGAAACAAGTATAAGAAACTTGATCAATAGGTCTAAGTTAAGAATGCCTCATCGTACGGGTAGCAAGACAATTAGAAACATTATTTACGAACTGGTAAGTGCACAGTGCAATCCTATAAAAAAAACTCGTCTTTAATTTGGTTGACTTGTTTATTTAAATGTGAAGGGAGGCAAAGACGGTAATCCACCAGACATGGCGACTATATTCTTTGAGACTTACAAGAAAGACACGCTTGTAGAATCTGAAGCTAGTAAACAATATGCATGCTTATTGATGAACTTCATTTTACATCCTTCATTTTATTTTGATGTATTTTGTTGTGTTAATTTTTTTTGTATTTTATAGGCTGAGATACAAGAAGTAGTACAATCTGAGCCATCTCTTACGAATATTGAGGTAGTAGAAAAATGCTTCGGACCTCAAAATAAGAGTCACATGGTTGGATTAGGGGGTGGTATAACCACTAAGGAGTTGAAAGACGGTAGCTCCTCAAAGGCTGCAATACTGGCTGAGTTGAATGCAACTTGAAAAGAAAAAGTATCACTACAAACTGAGCTGAATGCAACTAAAAAAGTAAAAGAATCACTAGAGATGCGTATGGAAGACATAGATTCTAAGTATGCACGTATTATAAGCTTACTGGGTGATCAACCTTCATCAGCACCATCTTCAAGTCAACAAAGTACAAGCTGAAATTAATATTTAACAGGTTCGTAAGCTTTCTAACTGAACACATGGCAAAAGTAGTTATTATATGACTTTTAGACTAAGGTGCTGATATAATTTAGTATTTTGCCTTTGGTTCTGCACATGACTCTTTCAACATGGATACAGCTCAGCCATTAGACTTATTAGTTTAGTAATAAGTTGGACAGGTAATTTTGCAAAACAGGTCTAATTTCAAGAATCAAGACTACTCTTCTCATGTATCACTAAATGGTAATTTTTGTACTTAAAACTTGAAAGTGCAATGTTTTTACTTGTAGAAATCTTGTAGTTCTATTTGTTAGAGAATAGAGAGGCTGAGATTGGTTTGGCGATACAACTTTATATGATCATTATCAGTAGTCAGCTCCTGATCTTCAGTAAGCTCATTAGCTGGACATGATATACTCTTCTATTGATGGATCATTACCAACCGCCAAACCTTCAACAAGAAATGCCATCTCCCCTATGCATATAACAATCAACAAAAACTCAATATGATGAAATCAGTACCTTTAACAAAACCTGCTTGCTCATCTGAAATAAGGTTAGGCAACATTCCTACCAATCTTTCATGTATCACTATTGAAAACACTTTATTTATGAAGTTGGATAGGCTAATAGGTCGCATATCTGAATATGTCTCAACTTCTTTCTTCTTGGGCAACAGAACTAAATTTGTATGAGTTATATACCTTGGAAACTCATGGCCATTGAAAAATGCCTTTACCATATCAACTATGTCATCCCCAATTATATCCCAACAATCTTGAAAGAAACATCCTGTAAAACCATCTGGTCCCCTCCCCCCCCCCTCCCCCGCGATATCTCCATTCAAACCAAAAATAGCATACCTGACCTCATCCTTTGTTGGCTGCTCGATTAGTTGCAGATTCTGTGCATTATCTAACATAGTTGGTATCTGATCCAGGATTCCAAATGTTGTAGGAACTGCTTCTTCTGTGAATTGATTTTGATAAAACCTTATTGCTTCCTCTTCCATATCATTGTTATCTTCTAACCACATCCCATTAGCATTTTGTATCCTCCTTAATTGCAACCTTTTCCTTCGACCATTTACCTATGCGTGAAAGAATTTTGTATTCTTGTCGCCATCTTGCAACCAGCTCATACCAGATTTTTGCTTCCAGAACTCTTCTTCAAGGGCTAAGTATTTGATCAATTCAGCTTGGATCCTGTGCAACCTCTCCCTATTTTGCCTTGTCGGATTTCTTTCGAAATCAGTTTCATTGACTAATACTACTTCTTCTAAGCTCGATATTTTCTGGAATATATCACCATATGTTGCCCTACTCCATGATGTTAAAGCCTTCTTCAATTTCTTCAATTTGTGATTAAAAATGAAGAATGAATCCCCCACGAAATCTGCATTCCAATGCTCTTTAACAACTTCTTTGAAACTTTGATGTTTAGTCCCGAAATTGAGGAACTTAAATGCCTTTTTTATTGGAACAGAATCAGCAGTACACTTCAATACCATAGGGCTATGGTCTGACCCTATTTTAGACAAATGAGTTACCTCAAGTCCAGGCAGTAGCTGATGTAGTTCACAATTTGCCAAGCATTGATCTAACCTTTTGAAAATACAATCCTCTTCCGCACGACCATTCCACCACGTAAATATACTCCCTTTGAAGCCTAAGTCTGTGAGATTACATGTGTTTACGCAATGACGAAGTCATCGACCTCATTGATTGAAACAGTTAATCCACCAAACTTCTCCTCTTCGTCCCATATCACGTTGAAATCACCTCCCACAAGCCATGGAAGTGACATATGTCTCTAGCTAAGTAGTACATGTTGTCCCATAATTCAATACGCTCTATTAGATCGCATTTCGCATATACAAACGTAACAATGACAACTATTTGATTGTCCATGTTTGTGATTTTCATTGTCATCTGTTGTTCTCCATTTATCATTACATCAACCACATGATCTTCATCCACAAATACCCAAATCTTATTTCAAATATTAGCAAAGGCTTGAAGCATTCCAATTTAGTTTATTTAAAACAGTAATGCAATCAATGTTTATTTAAAATAGAGTATCCACTCCATGTTCTTAAGGGTCCTAAATTACAGTAGACTTGTGCATTGTTGGCATCCACTTGTTGTAGATCCAATTCAGTCAAGCTTTGTCTTCTCTGTCAAACCTCGATTCTCACTCCACTTTGCCTTCCCGATCTCCAACACAACACCTCAAGTATATGGGGTAAGTTTGGCCTGATCTCTTCTTAAATACTCTAACTGAAGGAGAATGTGGTAGAACATATTTATGACAATGGCGGAGATATCAGCATTCTTCCCTCGAACCAAATGCTGAGCTTTCAACTAGCAATGCCATCTCCCATTTACACAGAATAATCAACAAAACCAATATTATGAAATCAGTGCCTTTCACTGTTAGTTTGTTCATCAGAAAAGTATTAAGACTATTTGGGTTCAATGATAGTTTGTTCTATTTATATATGTGAGATTCTTTTTCTGGTAAATATTTCTTGGGTGACCTTATAAAAACCTTTCTTAGACTCTTATATTCTGAAAAAGGAGGAAAAACCCGTCATACAGAAAATCACGTCAGAAAACTTGCAATGTCAGTTTCAGTAGCATTGCTTCGTACATGATTTACATATGAAACCACGTCAGAATTGCTCTATCAATTTTTTCATGTGAGAAGTATGTGCATCCTACCAGGTTCAATGACAATTTCAGTAGCATTGCTCTGTACAGTGCCTTGGACTAATCTGTGGCATGTTTGAGAAAATCAATTGAACACTTACCAGGTTCAACGTTGTTAGACATGTGAGAAGTATGTGCATCCTATGTACATGTGGAAGTGTCATATATTATGCTATCGAGTAGGAAAGAACACTCTTGCCTCCTGTTGCGTCATTGTTGTTGGATGTATATCTTATAACTTTCAGATCTCTGTCAAATAGCCTCAAGCCTCAATCTGATTGAATCACTTAGATTCTTTATCTAGTGCTCTCAAAGGCGACATTTGACTTGTTGCTTCGCTCCATCACGGCTAAATACGGCTAAATACAAATGCTTCAGATGGGTTCTAACGGGATGACATTTTATCCATTACTCATTCTTGAAATCTAGTCTAGTTCTGACGTATATACAATTACTCTAATTGAGGCCTTGTCTGTGCATGGTCAGTAACCTATTTTTGGAGCTCTGTAGTGGGTAAAATTCTAGCTGCTCCAACTTTTAGCAAGTAATGACCGTCAAAATGACCCTAATCTCAATTGCATTCATCCAGATAAAGAGTAGAATAAATTTTCGAGTTTCATTTTCCTAAATCTCTATCCATGTATCAGATTTTATAAACTGTGCAAATTTTTGCTATTACTTGTACTCTAGAAACAGAAAGTTTTCCCTCTCCTTAAAGTACTTGATAGATATTCACATTAATTTGGTAAATGGCAAGTTATATCCAGGAAGAGTCCTACCATTTGAGATGTTCTTCGCTTCGTAGTTTTATATTTTACTGTGTGATTACAACTTACCAATCTTAAATCTTGTTTCTTACTCAACTAATATGAACCTTTTTTAACAGATAAAGGGCCTGAAGTTTGAAGAATCTTCCATAAAGATAGTTCCGAGCAAGTTGAAGCAGCTAGAAATGTTGAAGAATAAGGAAAATCTATTTTGTTTTACTAGGAGTTGTAGTCGTCATATGTACAAACTATTATTTTACAATCTCTTTAATTTTTTGTTTTCTTTATGGAATTGAAAACAAGGATCATGCAAAGTGGATGTAATATTATTGCTACTTTGATTAATCTCTACAATTAAAAAAGATATTTTATGTCAATATTGACTTCATTCTTTGTATGATTTCGAATGCGTGTAATATATTTTTTACTTAAAATTTCACATTAGCGAAGGGAAATTTGGTTTTTAAAAAAGTATGTCGTTGAAAGTACATACAATTAACGAATGGAATTCTGGTCGCCAAACACTAACAACGACTGAAAATTAGTTACTGTTACTGAAGCTTTTAAAGACTGGGGAGACATATAACG
The DNA here is from genome assembly GCA_005239495.1 of Nicotiana undulata. Lineage (NCBI taxonomy): Eukaryota > Viridiplantae > Streptophyta > Magnoliopsida > Solanales > Solanaceae > Nicotiana > Nicotiana undulata. Next base: position 16,521 of record ML256015.1, on the reverse strand, counting down.
ATGGGAAATTCCCCTCGCTAATCTTGGTGTAACGACTAGATTCCTTGCCATCATTAATAGAGTTTTGTCACGACCCCAAATCCTACCAGGAAGTGATGTCGCCTATCGTGGAACTAGGCTAGCCAACCATCACCTTACTACGCATTTATTCAATTATAACATTTCACAATTTAATAATGGGCATACAACCATAGCACAAATAATATAATTAAGTCTTAACGTCCCAATAATAGTCTAACCAACCTCCCAATAACTAGAATCAATAGTCATGAGCATTTAAGAATAAATAAATCTAACTCTGCTAAAACTATAATATATGTCTCTGAATCAAATACTAAAGCTAAATAGGGAAGGGAAATGGAGAAGCTGTGGACGTTGGACAGCTACCTCAAAATCCCGTGAATTGTTGCTAACGAACAAGGCAGTTACTGCTCCAAATCGGCACCTGAGTCTGTGCACAGAGGCACAGGGAGTCTTTATGAGTACGCCAACTCAGTAGTAATGAAAATAAATCACAGTTTGAGTAATATAAACACACAGGACAGGTACACAATTCCACAAACCAGTAAAACACCAAGTCACCATGTAGTATTCATCAAATAATAAGTTCGAAATCAGTTTCCAGAAATCCCTTGAAAACAAGTGCAATATCAGTATATCCCAATAAAATTCTCAGTAAAACCAGTTTGAAAACGAAGTAAATCATAGTTTGAAAACTCAGTAAAAATCTTCATAAAACTGCCCCTTGGGCCATAATCATTTCGCATCACAATATCTTTCAGTATCAGCCCATCAGGCAACCTCACAATCAATCTGCCCATAAGGCAACCTCACAATCACTCTGCCTATCATGCAACCTCACAATCACTCTGCCCATCAGGCAACCTCACAATCAATCTGCCCATAAGGCAACCTCACAATCACTCTGCCTATCATGCAACCTCACAATCACTCTGCCCATCAGGCAACCTCACAATCACTCATCATAAGAACCGCGGGCATCACTCTATCGTTACCGGCGCTCACTGGGGGTGTGTTACAGACTCCGGAGGGGCTCCTACAGCCCAAGCGCTATAATAAGCCACAACATGGCATAAATCACACATAATATAGGCCTGCAACCTCACTCATATCATATCATCCTCACAATGTAGGCCAACAGCCACACTCATATAATAACATCCTCACAATATAGGCCAGCATCCTCACTCAGTCAGACACTCTCAATTTGCCCTTCAGGCCATAATATACCGGGTTCTCGACCCAAAAACAGTGTTTCATTTTCAAGAAGTAGTATCAAAATACTTTGAGTGTCAAAACAATTTCACAAAAACGACTGAGTGAAAAATCATACCATATCAATGAGGAAAATATAGTTAACACAACCCTCAAAGGGTAAACAAGTCGGCACTAGGCCCAAACACGGCTTACAGCCCAATTCATATCATAATAAAATAATACTAATTTAAGCATAGGCTTAGAAATCGGTTCCGCAACTCAATAGTCGCCTAAATAGGAAAGATATTTCCAAAGTTTCCACCTTTTCATTTCAAAACCCGTGAAAGGGTGCATAGTCCAGGGTTTCATACCCTCAAGACAGGATTTAAAGACATTACTTACCTCAAAACTAGCCCGGAATTGTTCCGCAATGCGCTTGCCTCTCAAATCAACCTCTGAAAGCTCCAAATCTACCAAGTTAGGATTTTTATCATCAATATATGCTTAAGGAACGAATTCCAATCGAAAGATATCAAATTTAACCCAAAAATTCGAAACCAGTCAAAACCCAACCCCCGGGACCGCGTCCCAAAACTCAGAATTTTTTATACAAAAGTGTTCTTCGTTCTCTCACGAGTCCGTACATATAAAGAACACCAAAATTGGAGTTCGTTTGACCCCTCAATTCGACCCTTGAAGGTCTCATAATCTCAAGCCCTAAGACCCAATTTTTCTACCGATTGTCCATAAATTTACACTGGTTTTATGTTCTATAATCACCCCTAATCGAGTTTTAATGATCAAAATACTTATGTAACGACCCGACCGGTCGTTTTGCGTTCCAGCGTGTTGTTCAGCAATTGGGAGTCATGCACAACTTCATTTCGGGTATTATGACTTGTGTGTATGGTCAGAGTTGAAATTCAGGAGGTTCGGAGTTAAATTGAAAGGAAAATTCTCATTTCAGAAGCCTTAAGTTGAAGAAATTGAGTAAGACTGGAATTTCGAGTAAACGACCTCGGAATGCGGATCTGAAGGTTCCAACAGGTTTGTATGATGATTTCGAACTTGGGCGTATGTCCGCAACGGGTTTTGGATAACCCGTGAGTGTTTCGGCGTGTATCGTGGAAGTTAGTATTTTAGAAGAATTCCATAAATTTGGGTTGCAAGGCATTTCAGTGTTATAGATGTCTGTTTGGGATTCCGAGTCTGTGAATAGCTTCGTATGGTTATTCTGGAGTTGGGAGCGCGATTGGAAGTGAATTCGGAGGTCCGTAGGTCATTTTGAAGTCATTTGGCTAAAGATAGAAATTTGAAGGTTTTTGAGAAAATCCGACCGGAAGTGGAAATTTTGATATCGTGGTCGGAATGCGATTCTGAAAGTTGGAGCAGGTCCGTAATGTCGAATGTGACTTGTGTGCAAAATTTGGGGTCAATCGGACGTGATTTGATAGGTTTCGGCATCGGATGTGAAACTTAGAAATATCAAAGTTCATAAAGTTGAATTCTTGCACGATTCGTGTTTTCGGCGTTGTTTGATGTGATTTGATGCCTCGACTAAGTCCGTGATATGTTTCCAGACTTGTTGGTATGTTCGGACGGGGTCCCGAGGTGCTCGGGTGAGTTTCGGGGTGGTTTCGGACCATTTCTAGGCCATTTATAACTGCTGGTTTTTGGCTACAGCAGTGTTCTACGCGATCGCGGGGAATTGGTCGCGATCGCGATGAGTAAAATGTGAGAAGCGGGCCAGTGAATCGCGATCGCGGAAAGCCTTTCGCGATCGCGTAGAGTAAATGTTCTGCTGCACTGACTCGACTTCGGAGGCTCATATCTCACAATCTATAAGGAATTTTGAGATGGTATAAAAATGAAAGTTGCATCCCTTTGTATTTAGTTTATATAAACGTAAATCATTCATGATTTGGATTTGTGTACAAAGATATATGGCTGTTACACTACAGGGTGTCCGGGAAGATAAAGAAGAAGGTTGTGTTGCACATGGGCTGACTTTGCCAAATTATATCTAGAAATCCTTAAGAAATTGGAAGATGACCAACACATGAAAGTGGTAGATCGTTGAGTCTAGTTTTCAGAACATTTAACCATTTGTCATTTGGAGTTGTGTGCAAAAGGTTATGACCATTCTACTAGAGGCTGTCCGGGCAGGCTGGGCAATTGTTCTCTGCGATCGCAAAGCTCTTTCCACGATCGCGAAGAGCAAATTTTGGGCTGGAAAATTGTTCCCCGCGATAGCGAAGCATTTTCCGCGATCGCGATGAGTAAATATCTGGGCAGAATGATATTTTAGCGGGTTTAGCTCATTTTTCTTCATTTCTTCACTTGGTTGGGGCGATTTTTGGAGGATTTCAAAGGGTGATCTTCATCAAGCATCAAGAGGTAAGTGGTTCCTTCTCATTTCCAAGTCAATTCAAGGTTTATACATGAGATTAAACATGAAAAATTGTGGGACAATTGGGATTTTTGGAAGAAAACCTAGAATTGATAAAATTTGATTTATAGCCATGAATTTGAGCATGAAAATTGTAACAATTTGTATATGAGTTAGTAAAGTTATGGGTAGAATTTATCTTCGAGAAATTTCGGAATCCGGGCACGTGGGCCCGAGGGCATTTTGGTCAATTTCTTGAGCGGAGTTGGGAAACTATATAATCTGAATTTTTAGCAAATATTAGAGTATACTTTCATTGAATTATCGTTATTTGGATAGTTTGGGGGCGTTGCGCGTCCATTGGAGTCGTCGTAGAGGCTTGGAAGCCGGGTATGGATCTTCGGAGCGAGGTGAGTCTCCTTTATAACCTTGTAAGAGGGAATTGTCCCCTTAGGTGTTCTACATGCTATATGTAATTGTTTGCTGGGGCTACGTACGTACCAAGTGACGAGAGTCCGTACGTAGCGGCTACTATTGTTATGTCCGGGTAGTTAGGCCCCACATCATGCCCTGGATACTTCTTGTAATGAATTATATGTATGTTATAATATCCTATTATGTAGTTTTGTCTCTCTGGGATTTATGGATTTTAAAATAATATGGAAGGAAAATTTGTTTTCACGGAAAATATTATGAAATGAATTGACTTACGGGAAGTAATATGAAAGAAATTATTTATGGAAAGTATTATGAAAGGAAAAGAAATGACTTATAAATTTTGTACTCATGTAAGATATTATTATTTTCCCGAGCTTTCATTTACTTAAATAATGGGAAAAGATTGTGGTAAAATGAACTTTACATTTTGTGTGCGCATGTTATCGCTTCGCAATTTACATCCCCGCGAGCGATATGTAACTTCCTTCACTCTTATGGGCGGGCCGTACGCCATGGCGGATTTATAGTGCACTCTTGGTACGGGCCGGTCGATCCCTGGCAGTGCACAGGGAACTAATTAAGAATGCACTCTTGGTACGGGCCGGTCGATCCCCGGCAGTGAATAGACGAAATTATACTATGATATGATTACACTGATAGACGACTCTTGGTACGGGCCGGTCGATCCCCGGCAGTGCGTAGGTAGGATTATTATTGAGCATGCACTCTTGGTACAGGTCGGTCGATCCCCGGCAGTGCATAGCTATTCTTCACTATGATATGATATGACTACATTGATAGACGCACTCTTGGTACGGGTCGGTCGATCCCCGACAGTGCGTAGGCATGATTAATGGTAGGCCTGCACTCTTGGTACGGGTCGGTCGATCCTCTGCAGTGCATAGCTATTCTTCCTTATGACTCCAGCCGGTTGTCTTACTCCTGTGTGCGCATGACTGTTTGGTTCCGTTTTCCTGATTTATGATTTGACAGATGTTTGGGGAAAAGAGATAGGTGAGTTGTTAATGCTTTCAATATTTACTTGGAAATTCTGTATTCTCTTCACAATTGTGGTGCACTATTTACATGTCTACTGCTCTCCTTATATCCTGTTTTATACTATTATTGTTGGACCTTAGTGAGTATCGAGTCGACCTCTCGTCACTACTTCTTCGAGATTAGACGGGATACTCACTGGGTACATATATATATGTATATGTACTCATGCTACACTTTCTGTGCATTTTGTTGCACAGGTACCCTCATAGTGCAGTGATTGATTCGGAGACTTACTTAGGTTGCATTGTTCCGAGGCGTTCTGCAGTTGGCAGAGTCTCCCTTCTATGTCCCTACGCTTTTGTCTTTATTACCTTTGTCCAATTTAAATTCTCGGACAAGAGTTGTATAATTGTATAAATTCTTAGAAATTGCTCATGTACTTGTGTCACCGGATTCTTGGAAAGTGTTGGTATTTCTTGCTGCATTAAGTGGATTATCCGTCGTATTTAATTTACCAGCATTTTCTTTATTATTTAATTATAAATGCAGAAAAAGACATGATTTTGAAAGTGTAAGCAGGAAGTTGTTTGAACTGGTTCAGGGATTGGCTTGCCTGACAGTGTGTCTGGCGCCATCACAACCCATAGGTTTTGGATCGTGACAACTTACCTCTATGAAGAACAAGGATTTCCCTCTTCCAATATCGCCCCCAAAGATCTTTTCCGTACAACAATGGTGTAAAAATATGTTTGGGTCGCGGAAGGGCTTTTATTTAACTGTCCAGGCTTTTACTCTACGCGTTCGCTGTCAACGGGCCGCGTTCGCGTTGACCAGCCTTCCTTACCCTTCGCGATCGCGGTCCATAGGCCGCGTTCGCACTGCCTTGCCCATACAACCCTTCGCGTTCGCACCCCAGGCCCGCGAACGCATAGACAAAATGGCCTGGGGGGCCCTCGAGCGCAACAACTCTATGCGAACGCACCACCATGCTCGTGTTCGCAGAAGCCTGGCCCCTCACCCTTCGCGTTCGCACCTCTCACTCCGCGAATGCATTGAACAAATTCCCAGCTCCCACAAATTTCCCTATGCGAACGCGTGGCTCCTTCCGCGAACGCATAGGGTAAATTACCTGTGCAAAAACACCAGAAAATCAGCAGTGTTTCTAAGTCCGAATGAGTCCGCTAATCATCCGAAATCAATCTCGAGCCCCTAGGGGCCCCAACCAAATATACTAACACATCACATATCATCATTCAAACTTAGTTGCACTCTCAAAACACCAAAATTAACATCAAAACACCAAATTTACATCGAATTCAAGCCTAAGAACTTTGATATTTCTAAAATCTACCAATGATGCCGAAACTATCCAAATAAACTCCGATTGACCTGAAATTTTGCAGACGAGTCCAAAATGACATTACGAACCCGTTCCAACTGTTGGGAGTTCATTCTGACATCGATAGCCTATTTTTCACTGCCGACCGGAAATCACCAAAAACTATCTTTCGCCAATTCAAGCCTAATTCTACACCGGACATCACAAAACTATTCTGAACACACTCCTAAGTCCCAAATCACCTAACGAAGCTATCCGAGCCATAAAATTTGCATTCCGAGGTCGTTTATCAATAAGTCAACTCTTAGTTAATTTTTCTCATTTTAAGGTTATTTTTAAAGGCTAATTGACTGAACTCTCATTACAGCCATTCGATTTCAAGCCTATCAACTCTAACACATCAAATACAGCATAACCAATCTATAAAAAGTCAATAACAACAATTATAATGCAGGTTTTACGTAATGACGGACCGGGTCGTTACATTCTCCCCCTCTTAAACAAACGTTCGTCCTCGAACGAGTCTAGAAACATACCTGGAGTCTCAAACAAGTGCGGATATTTTCTCTGCATCTCCCGCTCGGTCTCCCAAGTAGCTTCCTCCACTGGCTGACCTCTCCACTGCACCTTCACTGATGCTATCTCTTTAAATCTCAGCTTTCTGACCTCACGAGCCAAAATTGATACTGGCTCCACCTCAAATGACATATCACCCTCGAGCTGAACTGTGCTGAAGTCTAACACATGAGACGGATCACCAACGTACTTCCTGAGTATCAACACATGAAACACCGGATGAACACCCGACAAGATGGGTGGCAAGGCAAGTCTATAAGCGACCTCTCAAACCTTCTGAAGCACCTCAAAAGGACCAATAAACCGAGGACTCAGCTTTCCTCTCTTTCCGAACCTCATAACACCCTTCATGGGTGATACCTTAAGCAGCACCTTATCACCTTCCATAAATGTCACATCCCGGACCTTCCGGTCCGCATAACTCTTCTGTCTAGACTGCACCGTGCGAAGTCGCTCCTGAATCAACTTCACCTTCTCCAGCGCATTCTGAATCAAGTATGTTCCCAATAACTTAGCCTCATCAGGCTCGAACCAACCAACTGGAGACCTACACCTCATACCATATAAAGCCTTATACGGGGCCATCTGAATACTGGACTAATAGTTGTTATTATATGCAAACTCCGCTAGTGGCAGAAACTGATCCCATGAACCACCAAAATCAATCACACAAGCCCGTAACATATCCTCCAATATCTGAGTAGTCTATTCTGACTGCCCGTCAGTCTGAGGGTGAAATGCAGTGCTTAACTCTACATCAGTACCCATACCTTTCTTTACGGCCTTCCAAAACTGAGGTGTGAACTGAGTACCTCTATCAGAAATAATAGAAACCGGAACTCCATGCAACCGGACAATATCCTTAACGTAAATACTCGCTAAATGCTCTGAAGTATAAGTAGTACTGACAGGAATGAAATGCGCGGACTTGGTCAATCTATCCACAATGACCCAAATAGCATCAAAACCCTTCGAAGTCCGTGGAAGCCCAACTACAAAGTCCATAGTAATTCGCTCCTACTTCCACTCCAGAATATCTAGCCTCTGAAGCAGACCACCTGGTCTCTGGTGCTCATACTTGACTTGCTGGCAGTTGAGACACCGTGCTACATACTCAACGATATCCCTCTTCATCCGTCTCCACCAATACTGCTGGAGACCGCGAGCAGTGAGCCTCTGCTAATATCATCTCTCGAATGCCCTCTACATTGGGCACGCAAATACGACCCTTCATTCTCATAACTCCATCACCACCAATAGTCACATCTCTGGCATCACCCCGACGAACTATATCCTAAAGAACTAATAGGTGTCGGTCATCATACTATCGTGCCTTAATCTGATCAAATAAAGAAGATCGGGAAGCCATGCTAACTACCACCCGTGGAGGATCTGACAAGTCCAATCTCACTAACTGACCCGCTAAAGCCTGAACATCAAGGGCTAAAGGTCGCTCTGTTGCTGAAAGATAATCTAGACTTCCCAAACTCTCGGCTCTACGACTCAAGGCATCGGCCACCACATTGACCTTCCCCGAATGATATAAAATAGTCAAATCATAATCCTTGAGAAGCTCCAACCATCTCCTCTGCCGCAAATTCAAGTCTTTCTGCCTTAGCAGATACTGCAAGCTACGATGATCGGTGTAAATCGCACACTGTACTCCATACAAATAATGCCGCAAAATCTTTAAAGCATGAACAATAATAGCTAACTCAAGATCGTGCACTGAGCAATTCTTCTCGTGCACCTTCAACTGTCTCGACGCGTAGGCAATCACCTTACCGTCCTGCATCAACACCGCTCCCAAGCCAACTCTAGAAGCATCATAATAAACCGTGTAAGAACCCGAACTAGTAGGCAACACTAATACCGGAGCTGTGGTCAATGCCGATTTGAGCTTTTGAAAGCTCTTCTCACATTCATCGGACCTTCGGAATAGAACACCCTTCTGTGTCAATTTGGTCAAAGGTGAAGCAATAGAAGAAAATCCTTCCACAAAGCGACGGTAGTAACCCGCCAGACCAAGGAAACTCCGAATCTATGTAGCTGAAGACGGTCTAGGCCAACTCTGCACCGCCTCAATCATTTTCGGATCAACTTGAATACCTTCACTAGACACCACATGCCCCAAGAAAGCCACTGAACCAAGCCAAAACTCACACTTGGAAAATTTTGCATAAAGCTTCTCCTCCCTCAATCTCTGCAACACGATTCTCAAGTGTTGCGCATGCTCTTCCTAGCTACGGGAATAAACCAGGATGTCATCAATGAACACAATAACGAATGTATCAAGGTAGGGATGAAACACGCTATTCATCAATTGCATGAACGTTGCTAGGGCATTGGTCAGCCCAAATGACATAACCAGAAACTCATAATGATCGTATCTGGTCCTGAAAGTCGTCTTCGGAGTATCAGAATCCCGAATTTTCAACTGATGATACCCCGACATCAAGTCGATCTTGGAGAATACCTTAGCTCCCTGAAGCTGATCAAATAATTCATCAATAAGAGGCAACGGATAACGATTATTCATTGTAACCTTATTCAACTGTCTATAGTCAATACACATGCGCATCGAACCATCCTTCTTTTTCACAAACAACACCGGCGCACCCCAAGGCGATACACTAGGCCGAATGAACCCCTTATCTAAGATTTCCTGAAGCTGCTCTTTTAATTCTTTCAACTCTGCTGGTGCCATGCGGTAAGGTGGAATAGAGATAGGATGATTATCTGGCACCAGGTCAATACCAAAATCAATATCCTTGTCAGGTGGCATGCCTGGCAGGCCTGCAGGGAATACATCTGGAAAATTGCGGACTACGGGAACAGAATCAACAGATGGAGTCCCATTACTAACATCCCTCACAAACGCAAGATAAGATTCACACCCTTTTTCAACCATACGTTGAGCCTTTAAATAAGAAATCACTCTGCTAGGTACATGCTCGATAGACCCCCTCCACTCAACTCTCAGAACTCCGGGCATAGCTAAGGTAACGGTCTTAGTGTGACAATCAATAATAGCATGGCATGGGGATAACAAATCCATGCCCAGAATTACATCAAAATCTACCATACTCAGTAACATAAAGTCCACTCGGGTCTCCAGAACCCTAATATATATAAGAAACGATCGATACACACGGTCCACAACAATAGTATCACCCACCGGAGTCGAAACATGAACATAAGTAACTAGAGACTCACGGAGCATATTCAGAAAATGAGCAAAATAGGATGAGACATAAGCGTACGTGGAACCAGGGTCAAATAAAGCCAAAGCATCACTGTGACAAACTGAAATAGTACATGTAATCACCGCATCGGAAGACATAGCATAAGGCCTAGCCGGAAGAGCATAAATATGTGGCTGGCCTCCACCTACTCGACCTCCCCCTCTAGGACGGCCTATAGCTTCCTGACCACCACCCCTAGCGGACGGGGTAGGTTGGGATGAACTACTAGGACGACGGGGACACTGCCTCCACTCATGTCCGAACTCTCCACACTCATAACAATTACCTGGAGCTGAAGATGAAAATTGACGAAAACCCTTGCCACCATGATAACCACCAGACGATCCATGCATAGAAGAACCCTGATATGATGATGCTCGGGCGGAGCTCTGAGCTGGAAAGGCACTAAAAGATAAACGTCCCTGATGAGAATTGCGAGGACCCTACCCCGACAACACACCATTGTAAGCTGGGCAAACTGACTGTGGAGGTCCAAATGAACGACCTCTGTTAGGCGGAAATTGCCCTCTCGAAGTGGCACCACTGAAATTAACTGATCCACAAGTGCAATATCAGTATATCTCAATAAAATTCTCAGTAAAACCAGTTTGAAAACGAAGTAAATCATAGTTTGAAAACTCAGTAAAAATCTTCATAAAACTGCCCATTGGGCCATAATCATTTCTCATCACAATATCTTTCGTATCAGCCGATCAGGCAACCTCACAATCACTCTTCCCATCAGGCAACCTCACAATCACTCTGCCCGTCAAGAAACCTCACAATCACTCATCATAAGCCCCGCGGGCATCACTCATCATAAGCCCCTGGGGGTGTTTTACAGACTCCGGAGGGGCTCCTACAGCCCAGGCGCTATAATAAGCCACAGCATGGCATAAATCACACACAATGTAGGCCCGCATCCTCACGCATATCATATCATCCTCACAATGTAGGTCAGTAGCCTCACTCATATCATAACATCCTCACAATATGGGCCAGCAGCCTCACTCAGTCAGACACTCTCAATTTGCCCTTCAGGCCATAATATACTGGGTTCTCGACCCAAAAACAGTGTTTCATTTTCAAGAAGTAGTATCAAAATACTCTGAGTGTCAAAATAATTTCACAGAAAAGACTGAGTGACAAATCATAGCATATCAATGAGGAAAATGTAGTTAACACAACCCTCAAAGGGTAAACAAGTCGGCACTAAGCCCAAAACACGGCTTACAGCCCAATTCATATCATAATAAAATAATACTAATTTAAGCATAGGCTTAGAAATCGGTTCCGCAACTCAATAGTCGCCTAAATAGGAAAGATGTTTCCAAAGTTTCCACCTTTTTCATTTCAAAACCCGTGAAAGGGTGCATAGTCCGGGGTTTCATACCCTCAGGACAGGATTTAAAGACATTACTTACCTCAAAACTAGCCCGGAATTATTCCGCAATGCGCTTGCCTCTAAAATCAACCTCCGAAGGCTCCAAATCTACCAAGTTCAGATTTTATCATCAATATATTCTTAAGGAACGAATTCCAATCGAAAGATATCAAATTTAACCCAAAAATCCGAAATCGGTCAAAACCCGACCCCGAGCCCGCATCTCGAAACTCAGAAATTTCTATACAAAAGTGTTCTTCGTCCTCTCACGAGTCCGTACATATAAAGAACACCAAAATCAAAGTTCGTTTGACCCCTCAATTCGACCCTTGAAGGTCTCATAATCTCAAGCCCTAAGACCCACTTTTTCTACTGATTTTCCATAAATTTACACTATTTTATGTTCTATAATCACCCCTAATCGAGTTTTAATGATCAAAATACTTACCTCTTAGAAGAGCAAGGATTTCCCTCTACAAAAATCGCCCCCAAAGCTCTTTTCCGTACAACAATTGTGTAAAAATATGTTTGGGTCGCGAAGGGCTTTTATTTAACTGTTCAGGCTTTTACTCTACGCGTTCGCGGTCAACGGGCCGCGTTCGCGTTGACCATCCTTCCTTACCCTTCGCGATCGCGGTCCATAGGCTGCGTTCGCACTGCCTTGGCCAGACAAACCTTCGCGTTCGCACCCCCAGGCCCGCGAAGCATAGACCAAATGGCCTGGGGGGCCCTCAGGCACAACAACTCTACGCGAACGCACCACCATGCTCGTGTTCGCAGAAGCCTGGCCCCTCACCCTTCGCGTTCGCACCTCTCACTCCGCGAACGCACTGAATAAATTCCCAGCTCCCACAAATTTCCCTATGCGAACGCGTTGCTCCTTCCGCGAACGCATAGGGTAAATTACCTGTGCAAAAACACCAGAAAACCAGCAGTGTTTCTAAGTCCGAATGAGTCCGTTAATTACCTGAAATCAATCCTGAGCCCCTCGGGACCCCAACCAAATATACTAACACGCCACATAACATCATTCAAACTTAGTTGCACTCTCAAAACACCAAAATTAACATCAAAACACCAAATTTACATCGAATTCAAGCCTAAGAACTTTGATATTTCTAGAATCCACCAATGATGTCAAAACGATCCAAATAAACTCCGATTGACCTGAAATTTTGCAGACAAGTCCAAAATGAGATTACGAACTCGTTCCAACTGTCGGAATTCCATTTCGGCCCCGATAGCCTATTTTCCACTGCCGACCGGAAATCACCAAAAACTAACGTTTGTCAATTCAAGCCTAATCCTACACCGGACATCACAAAATTATTCTGAACACACTCTTAAGTCTCAAATCACCTAACGAAGCTATCAGAGCCATAAAATTCGCATTCTGAGGTCATTTACCAATAAGTCAACTCTTAGTTGATTTTTCATTTAAGGTTATTTTTAAAGGCTAATTGACTAAACTCTCACTACAATCATTCGATTTCAAGCCTATCAACTCCAACACATCAAATACACCATAACCAATCTATAACAAGTCAATAACAACAATTATAATGCAGGTTTTACGTAACGACGGACCGGGTCGTTACAAGTTTTTACGACGCGATCAAAATCCGGTCGTTTACCTTTAACGACGGAGGCACTAACGACCGGCGATGACCGGTTTTTATCCCATCGTAATTGACCTATAACGACCGGATTTAAAGTTTTAACGAGCGAATTTTCCATCGCTAAAGACCTATTTTCGTGTAGTGAAAAGAACTCATGTTTTTGAGATTTGAATAGAATCAACAATTCAGCATTAACCTTTCGCGTAAGGCTTCCCTTTTGCCTATACAAGATGATTTGTTTTATTTTTCTGGTATTTTTTATCACAACTCACAAGCACCCAACTCCATGTTTCCCTGTGTCCTCCACGCAAACTTATAAGGTATATCGGGGGAGAATCCAAATAGCAATATTAGAAAAATTAGTTATTTATTCACTATAGGAAGAAGAATGTTTTAATAATGGTTTGTCAATATACATATGAAGGAGCTTTAATCTACATTAATTAACTTTACATCTGGTTATTATAGTACTTCCTTCGGTTCACAATAAGTGACTAGTTTCTTTTTTTATTTTGGTTCAAAATAAGTGTTCAGTTATGTAATCAAAAAAGAATTCAATTTATTTTTACAAAATAACCTCTATGTATATATCCCAAGAAAGATTTCTTACTCCTCACATTAAATGTTTAATTAGAGATAATTTAGTTATAGTAAGTATTTTTGTATAGAATTTAATATTTTTCTAACGAGCGTATTAAAAAAAATTGGTGAACACTTATTGTGAACCGGAGGAAGTAATACATATAGTTGCCTTACGAAAACTTAGTAAAGAATGTAACCAATGAGTGCAAAGAAAGATCTCTTATGTAGTTCTTCAAAGCATTGCGCATGGAAGTAGGGGTCAACTCTTGTCTTGTTACTTGTGACGTAACTCTGCAGTAAAATCAGAGAAAGCTTTGAGTTATCCTAGAAACTCGCTGGTCTCACTTTCTCCAATAATAGGAATAGGTTACTCCCTTCGATTCATAATAACGGATCAACTTATTTTTTTATTTTGATTTAAAATAAGAATTTATTTATATAATTAAAAAAGAATTTAATTTATTTTTATAAAATAATTTTTATGTATATATTCATAAAACAAATTCATATTCTTCACATTAAATATTTAATTAAGGATAATTTAGTCATACTAAGTATTTTTATATAAAATTTAGTATTTTCTTAATGTGTATGCCAAAAGAAATTGATCACTTATTGTGGACCAAGGGAGTACCATTTTAGGCTCCCGGACCAAAATATAGTTTTTTTAAACTCAAAAACCAAAAATAGGTGAAAAAATTTAATTCATGACCAATTTATATTTAATATATGAGTTGAATGCGCTATACCTTAATAGTACGTTTGTCCGTTAAGGTATAGCGCATGCGACCCATGCACTACATTTGAATTTTAAATAGCGGTCAAAATATAGGTATAACGTATATACGGGATGCACTATACCTGAATTTGAAAAGACATGTAAGTATAGCGCATCCTTCCTCGACATAACTGATTCAACGAACCCCCCCCCCCCCCCCCCCCCAATTTTATAAGCAAAAATCTCTATTGGAGCCCACATGTTCCTCAAAAATTGTGTCCCCTTCGTACTTTAGCGAGCTAACACCGTATCTAAGGTGTTATCGTATAGTGGAACTCTTATATTACTGGTTTCGGTAGTCAAATCATCAATTTTTCACAATTCAAAAAATTCTAAATTGAGTTATTCTGTGATGACCCAAAAGGTCATCTTACGTAATTTAAGCTGTATCTGTGTTCCGAGGCTCCGAGAGCCTCCGTTAGCCTCACCTCGATATGCGTGCACAGCCCGGGCGTGTAGCCGGGAAGCTATTATGTGAAAATCTGATAAAAAAATGAGTTTTGATAATTAATAAATGAATATAGTTGACTTTGGTCAACATTACTGGTAAACGGACCCGGACCCGTGATTCGACGGTCTCGGAGGGTCCGTAGGAAAATATGGGACTTGGGCATATGCTCGGAACCGAATTCCGAGGTCCCAAACCCGAGAAATGAATTTTTAAAAGAAATTGCTTTCTGAAAATAATAAAGGAATATGAAAGTGAATAATTATGTGAAAATCGTGTTACCGGGCCCGTATTATGGTTCCGGATCCCGGAACAGGTTTATTGTATATTATTTGTCTTATTTGTAAAATTTGGTGTAAAACGGGCGTGAATTAAGTGGTTTCGGATCAAAATGAGGTTTTGAGGTTTTAAAGAATTTGAAATGTGGCTTGGAAAGTGATGTTATGTTCCCGAGGTCCGAGTGAG